>JAITYX010000132.1:600000-775000 GCA_021018815.1 Talinum fruticosum
CTTAAAACAACATGTATTTTGAAACAGATGGAGTAACTTGTTATTCTCGACATGGATAACATCATCCATGTCGCTTTGTTTAAGACTCGTGCTATGCTCATTGTTTCCCAAGGGTTGCTATAGGGAGGCTGCATTAGCAATACCCATTCCAATAACAATATTAGTCCAAGTTCCGCCACTCGAAAACCTTTGCTCTTCTCTAGGATCATCCTCTTGTATGTTTATATCAACTCCTTCGCGTTCAAAAATCAAGTTGTTCCAACGTTTATTACAAATGAAGAAAGTTAATAGAAAAATGAGAGTAAAAATAATTAACAAATACAAAATTGGTAAATTAGTCATTAATATGTCATTAAATTACAAAGTAACATATATTATGTAATAAAAAAATTAATTAAAGTGACATATATTGTAAAATGAGTAAGTATTTCATAAAATTTGCGCTAATTATTTTATATGGATGAAGAGAAAGTAGTCTTCTATTTCTTGGGATTTGTTCATTTTTTGCTATTATGATTAGCTATTTAGTTGTTATAATTGTGATAAGCGCTTTTGATTAGTTTTTATTTGTTATACGTTGTTATGGGTTACTACAATTAACTGTTATGAGTTGTTATGATTAGTTGTTACAAGTTATTATGAGCGGTTAAGATATCGTTAGTGATATTATTCGTTGTATATTTCACAATAATGAATATGGTTCAATAATAAATATTTGAAATATAATTTATTTTTTCTAATCAATTTAATTTTTATTCGGTTAGAAATTTCTATATTTTGTTACTAATCTTACTTTATTTTCATGTGAATTTTTTTGCGGAAAAAGTAGCTCCCAATAATAACTATCTCAAAATTTTCAAAACTAACACAATAAATGTTAAAGGAAAAATCCCAACGATTATGAAATTAAAAAAATTAACAAAAACACCCAAACAAAATTCAACAAGAAAACCCAACGATATATAGCCCTTCTATCCAAAAAAATAAAAATAAAAAAATCTATCCTGAAATCAATACCTACACCAAAAATGAAAAAAATACCTTTCTTTAGATAGATGGTATCAAAACACTATTAACGTAATAATTTTCATATCATGATAGCAGTAGAGTCATCTATTCGATAAAAATATTTGCATATCTTTTCATACCAATAAATAATTACTGTAACAATAACAAGAACTATGACGATGACAAATAATAACAATAATAATAATAATAATATGTGGTTATGATTAGATTTTTATGAGATTTTATGAGTTGGTATGAGGTGTTAAGGTTAGTGTATAATTATTATAAGATATTATGAATTGTTAGCTATTATAAATGTCGTTATAAATGTCAAAATGAACACTTTTCACTTTATTTCATAAGTTTATGCCAATACTCAAATTGGACATTTGTATTTAATTTTAGATTTCATTGTATTGCCTAAACACTTAACACCTTATAAAAAAAGGATGGACAAATAATTGGAAATTTTAAAAAAAATTCGCCAAAAAAAAATTTATACTAGTGCTAAACCAAATTAATGTAAATATAAATAACACTGATTAAAGAATTGAAAAAAGAAAGTTACAAATTATACCATAGGCTATGATCTATATACTCCAATTATCATTATTCTATTTTATTAAAAATACACCCTCTATTTTTACGGTCTTCTTTCCAAAAAAGATTATATTTTCTCTCTTAAATTACGTCATGTTCACCGAATCTACACCCGGGTCACAACAATGGTACTGCAACAAATTGATGTCAATATACAAATAAAGCTAATTTTGAAAGCAATAGTCGACTAACGTTGTTGCACGAATATGGAGGTTCTTCTTTTTTCCAAAACAAATTCCATAAGTATATATAAGTTAAAGAATTGGGCACAAGAAACTATATATTACATTGGCTAATTTGAAGAGCAATTTTTTTTTTTTTTTGGGATGTGAAAGAGAGGCACCTGAGCATCTACAATAAATCTCAGTTTGGTCTCACTTAATTGTGAAAAATATAGTGAAATATGAGAACTTAAATGTGAGACTAAAAGTGAAACTCCTCAAAATAAGTGAAGAAAGAGAAGGTGGAGCTGCCATGTGAACAAATGGTATAAGTGGGACTAAAGTGAGTTGCTCTTTGTTGTGGAATTTGGTTCCATTTTGGTACCAATTAGGGTTTGGCAACGAACTGGGCTGGGCCAGGGTCGGGCCATCAGTATAAAGGGTCGGTTCGAGTCAGAAAAATTAAATGGGTCGACCGGGTCATAGGCCAGCTAACATTGACCCACCCATGCAAACTCCTTCATCGGTGGTAATAGTGCATTCAAGATCAACATTATAGATCCTGGAAGAGCTCCGAACTCAAAGCTTTGTCTATGTAGGATCCCATATGTTCTTGACAATCAAGTTTTGTTCGGTTAGCAAAAGGCAAAGTTTGATGCATATATCTGTATGTGTTGGATGCTTAACATTCAAACATGAGTAATGTATGATTCAGTTTGTGTCAACATTGCTTTCAGTAGGAATAATAAAGGAAGTTGCTTCAATGATATAATAAAGAGTGGCCATTCGAGTTAGCTATGATATTTCAAGAATCATTTACATTAGATTCTCCATCTCCACTATGCCCTATGTAAATTACAAAAATTGAATCAAGATTATATTCTGACAAAGAAAAAAGAGTAGAGAAGGAAAATGAAAATTTGTAGGAACCTAGCTATCTCTACTCAATATCCCAATAATCCCTGACCTTCCTATGAACTAAAAATATGGACATTATATTTCCTTGATGAATCTCTCAGCTGCTGAAATTATAAAATGACATTGAACTACGAGTCCAAGACTCAAACGTTTAGGAATCTTCTGGCTAACATTGTTGGCTGTGGCTCTGAAATTAATCTTAGAAATCCATGTGGAAATCCTGCAGAAATAGTCGCTCCAAGACTTGCAGAGATGTAGCTTCAACATGATCTATATTGCCGAGTGAGCTACACTCGGGCAAAAGGAGAGAAGGGTGGATTGAGCACAAAAGAGGTTGGGGTTTCTTCTCCTTTCTACGAGACCTTCCCTCTTTCCTCCTCTGTGCCAGCTTCAATCAAAGCTTTCACTTCATCCCTATAGTGAGCAATAATTCAGAAATCAGAGCTATTTCTGATACATAATAATATACGTAAATTTGGGTTATGTTTCACAATCCAAACACTTCTAAAAGACAAAGCAGGTCCTTGTTTAACAATCCAATCCAGCACATGCCAAACCAGAAGTTCCACCCAAAATTTCCCTACTACATATCACCTTTTATTTCAAAATGAATTAGACAAAGTTTTAAATAATATGAGGTCATGAATCTTCTTTTGACAATATTCTCCCCCTCTTCATCTATTTCCCTCATCAAATTTCATGTTGTGGTGAAATGACATAATTGTTGTTCTTTACCATTAAATGCCATGAAAATCAGCAACACTGAATTTTTCCAAGTTTAACAGATATAATATACTACATCCAACAGCCTTGGCAGTTATCATAGATGAAAAACATAAATGATAAAACCTTGCACAGTTAGCACAAGAAGACAACATTTTACCTAAAGATAACTATTATGTGAGTAAGCAACAGATAGGGTCTCCCCACGCATTAAATTTCAAGTTGAAGAACAAAGTGAACTCTCCTTCACTCTTCAAAACAGGGAAAAAAAACTCCTGATTCTAACAATTTTAATTACTGACAAGATGGGTTCACCCTACTAGAGTTATTTTGGGGTGGTTTGTTATGGTAGGGAAGCCATTATAGTGAGATGACAAGCTCAAATTGTCGATAATTTCAGTATGCTCACAAGGTGTTCAACGAAATGCCATAAACAAGAACAAAACTTAAGCAGATAAGAAACATAAAAATGGAAATTGAAATTATAGGAGGCATACCTTTCGCAGAAAATTGTCGTTGTAACACAAGAGCCACAACAATTCAAACTATAACTGAAATTAGGGTTTCGGCAAACGGCGAAAGCAGAGAGAGAGAGAGCGAGAGAGGGGGATGGCGAGGAAGCAGAGCGAGATGGAAACTTTAAAGAATAAGAGTGATTTTGTGAATAAAGCAACAGAAAATGAGCAAGAGAAGGAGGAGAAGGTAGAGAGAGAGGGAGGAGGGGGCATTGAGGAAGGAAGACCGAGAGGAGATGGGGAGAGAGAGAGAGAGTGGGGTGAGAGACGAGAGGAGATGGATCATTGAATTAGCCTGCGAATGACTAGCTAGGGACCCGTCTTTTAGGTGTCCTTTAGGGCCCAATCCTCTTACCAAATAAATGGGCCTTGACCCTCTTTTTTAAGCCCAACATGGCTACCCACTGCCCAAGTCTATATTAGATTAATAATTAGTTGATGAAAAATGAGCAATCAGTTATACAATAATAAAAATTACAGTGAAGTTTTTAAATCTTTGAAATGAATGAATATGAAGTTAGTATAATATTTGACCTTATTCCCGGAATAACTCCAATTCTACTGAACTGTAGACATATATATAGTCTATATATTGATACCACATATTACAAAATCTGAATCAGCAGGTGGCAACTGATCATGATGTAACAATAATGACCAGAAAACCTCCAGGTAACACTTGATATTCCCCTCCCGGGTATACTTAAGCTTAAGCTTCATTCACAAAGATCTTATCCACAACCTCTTGAAATTTTGCCAACTACTCGTGTGCTCAACCAAGTATAAAAGCAGCCTTGGTATTTCATCTCTTGTGCTTGACAGGTTCAATATGATCTTGAAAAGCCGCCATCTCATATTGAGTGACAGTATCCCCTCCCAATCTCTGATCCTCATAAAGTACTCAGTTAAAAGTCCCCAACAATCATCCAAACATATTTAGTTGCACTGACCTCCAAAATATTCTGTAATTCCAACCTTTCCCCTCATTATTAGATGCATAACAATGATAGAAACAAAACATTTGATTAGTACTTCTATGAGTGACAAAAGCATTTATAACTTCCTGCCCGTGTAAACTTTGACCTGTAATATCTTTGTTGCCCCCACCCTGTTCAAAGGACCAAAGGAGTTTCCTCTCTTAACATACACCACAGGAGCTCTGACTACCCCCTGTTGAACAATATGAGTGATGATCACCTCTTGCTCCTTATGCTGACCATTCTTAACTGTTAGGTGTGGCTCAAATCTCCTCAGTTTCGCTTTTGCTACAAATAGCACGACCAAGCCATATCGCCACGACTGTGCCAGGTCATGCTTGGTGGTTACGTTTTTTCTTTTACGTGAGCTAATGTTCTGCTGTTTTCAAGGGATCATGGAGCAGCGAACGTGGCTATTTTTCTGCAGATTTCTAAGTGTCGTGGGCAGTGATTGTTGGAGCATTTTGTGGTGAGAGTTTGGCAGCATTAAGGTGATTAGTCCCATTAATTAAGGGATAAGTGGGCAGTGTTTATGGGCCTATTATTCTTCCATTATTCAAGGGTCTTGGAGCTGCAAATGTGGGCAGTTCCTTGGAGTAATGGGCAGGGAATGTGGGCAGTGAATTGTGCAGCAAGTTTTGGAGTAGTTACTTGGTGAGTGGGGCAGAAAATCAGGGAGATAAATCCCCATCATCATCATATAAATATGTGAGAGACTTAACGTGAGATTAAGCCAAAAAAGAGATTGTATGAGAGCTAAAAAATTAGAGTATTCCCCCACTTTGTTAAGTGAGTTTGAGAGAAATCATAGTAAATTATTTGTCGCCTCAGTAGTTTTTCTCGAGTTAGGTTTTCCACGTAAATTCGTTGTGTTCATTGTTTTAGTACCTTCATTTATTTTTGTTCAAACTTTTAATTATCATAAGATATCCTATCATGCTTCAGCATCAAGTTGCTCAAATTCCTGACATCAACATTTCCTCCTCCAGCCACAGCAGGAGTATTTGGCTGTTTCTTTTGTTTAGGTCTGCATACGATCTTCATACCCTTCCTACAGATCTTACTTTTATGCCCAAACATCTGACATTTAGAGCATTTCTGGGGGTACCTTACGAAAATTACAGGTTGTTCAACCAATTCATCTCTCATTATAATTTCAGGCAATGATTGTGTAATATCCCACTTTCAATAAGGATCCCAGCGAAATTCATTGTAGACTTATCACCTGTAGCCTTATTAGTCATTATTCGGGGTATTCACCGTTCAGTTCGGTTCGATTTAGATTAATTTTTTTAACTGGTTAATCTAATTGGACGGTTCGTGGATGTGAATCAGAACCATAATCAGATAAACCAGTCAACTGAATTATTTGATTCGATTAATCGGTTAATTAGAATCGGAAAGGAAAACATTTAACAAGTAATTTAAAAATTTAACCTCGCTCAGCAGCCTTAACCACTACCCAACCCAACCGAACCCAGCCAGCAACCTTACACTTTGTCTTTGACACTGAATTGAATTCAATAACTTACAAGTTCCTAGTTTGAATTACAAATTACAAAACAAAATCCACAAACTTGCTAAAATATTAATTAAGTGTTCATTGTGCATACATATCACTACTAGACGACAAAAATTATCTTCGTTAAAAGTCTATTTTATTGTTGTTAATACTTTTCAACGAAAAAAAAAAGTCCTTGTTCGTCATTATTAGTCTCATCGTGAATACTTTCATTAACAATCTAAAAATTTTCGTCCTCAGTATTAGTAAAGACGACCCAAGTTTTTGTCTTTATTAATTAATTTACCAACAAACAATTTAACAATAATGACCGAATTATTCATCGTAAATAATATACAATAGATTGCTACTTTATCAATAATGATGATGAATTTGTTTCATTATTATTTCTTTAATTAGTTACTAGCTATGACCCGTTTAGTAAATAAAAGCTAAAAGATCAAAAAAGAACGAGGAATATCAACCTAGTTCGTCACATCAAATTTATGGACATTGTAACATTATAATTTATTGAAAATGTACATTGTAAACTTATATGCTAGTATCTTTCTTGACAAAATATTGGATCAAAAATGAAATCAAAAATTTATTGGATCAAAATTGGAGAATCCATGTCCCCCAAAAGGTATAGATTAACAAAGCGCAGGTCTTTGCTACATCCATTTTTAAAGCCACGGATTTAATATTATATAATTATATAACTCGAATTTATGATTATATAGATAATTATATAGAGAGAGAATGAGTCCACCTCCAAATATCATATAATCATTCAAAACTTAATTCCCCCCAAATTTATGATTAACAAAGCGAAATTAACTTTTGAATGATTATATGATATTTACAAAGTATTATTTAATAATTGTTTAATATACATAATATTTAATTCAAAAGGTATCACAACTTCAATTAAATAACAAAAGATGAAGATAAAGAAAATATAGAGTAAAAATGTCAACTATTTTTAAAAGAACAAATTAAATACAATCTACATAGAAGGATGATTATTCATTTGTACAAAAATATTGGATATAATGATTAAAAGTTCTTTAATTACTTGTCATTTTACAATATCATCCAAAAAAAATTATGAATTTACACTTCAGGAAAAATCGAAAGATAAGGAAGTTAGTGTGATAACGAGGCAAGAATGATTGAAGGCATGTAAAAGGCTTGAGTATATAAAGTAATTGAAACGGGCAATGAAATTACAATCTCTAAGTAGGCAGGACAAATAACATAGAGAAAAAGAAAGAAAAAAATGAGATATATAACAAACTAAAATCAATGAAAATTCACATATGAAAATAAAATATAAAAATTAAATGTTCAAAAAAAAATGCAGTCACAACATTAGAATTGTCTCTCCCTTTTATAATTGATGAAATTTGACAATCCCCCAATCTCCTACTTCATAAAAAATAAGATACCATTAACATCCCGCTTTTTAAAATATAAATAAATATATCATACTATATCATTAAATAATTGTTAAATCTCGTAAGGGATAATTTATAAAAATAAAAATAACACAAAATATGATTAGTACTTGTGTGTATCTTAATGTTTCAATTACTCCTACTTCGATAACAATCATATGAGTATAAGAAACGTAATAATCAAAATTTTAAGTAAAATTAAAAACAAACCCACAGTGGAGTAAAGTTTAGAATGGAGAAAAGAAAATCCAAATGAAGGAACCAAAAGAAGCAAAACTTATGCTATTCTGTATACAAATTCACTGTGTGTGTGGGTCTCAAATAGTACGTAGAACATTCATAATCAACTTTCTCTTGGAATAATTGAATTTTTATATTCCTCCTATTCTCCTCTTTGTATAGTCATCATCTATCATCTGAATTACTTCTTCCATCTATGAGTATTGAAGAACTGACATGGAGATGCAAAATAGAAGCCCAAATCACCTCACATCTACTTGGAGCTGCGAAGAGCTAATTAATGGAGACTCCATTCAATGGAGCAAGGCTCGAGCTTTCAAGCAAGTGAAGCCTGATGTTGCTTAATGTCTCTGTTTCTCCTTCGTTTTTCTTTATCTCTAAGTGCCGTAGAATGTAGTTCTCAATCCCATCCTTTTTCTTTAACTTACTAAAAGAAACCCAAATGATCTCAAACCAAAACTACCCGCATAATCATATAATTCATAGTCTCACATATCATATGACCAAATCATGAAATACAGGCAAATAAATTAAAAAATTAAGGATGAAAATGATTTGTGCAAATGTAAACAATCTTACCTATTCTAACATTTGTGCGAGCAAAGAGCCAAATCCACAAGACCCACATAAAAATGTAATTTTTAGAAAACATTTCTACCAAGATAAAATCTTTTGAAAAACATTTTTCCCATTCTCTACTACAGTTCCTAATTCATGGTCCTTAATAGTCAATATTGACTTTTTAATTCTCATTTGGCCAAATAGTGAACCTAGCTCTCATTTCTTAATGGAGTTGCTTAATCACTATAGTTACCCATTTCAGCTCTTGTAATTACTTACAAATCTTAATTAGTAACTCAATCAGTTGTAATAATACTCATACTCAAAAACCCCTTTCCCTGAACCATGAAGAAATTTCATCAGCTAAGAGTCTAAGACTCCTAATAGACATGCAGTAGGTTCATAAAAGAAATTTTGACTTTCATTCTGTTTTTCATTTGCCCTTTGGACTCCATTTAATTTACTTTTATAAAAACTCTGTAAAAATTGAAAAATGCATAAATGGGAAAACAAATTCAAAATTTTAAAAAATGAATCAAAACCTGAGTTGAGATCTGCCCCAAGGTTGGCCATAAGTCCATCCGTATCTGTGCAAAATCTCATCCTTTGCCTGTATATCTGCAATTCCATCAGCCCAAGAAACAAAATGAAAAAGAATTCAATGATATATTTATTATCCATCATATACCCAACAAATTTTAAAAGGTAGGATAGGAGAGAGAAAAGGTTGAAGAAATTGAAAACCTGAGCAGTGGGTTGAGCGGGTACAAGAAGAGTACCAACGACGTCGACGAAGAGAGCGATGTGGGTGAATTATTGGCAAAAATCCAACTTCAAAACTACCCTGTTTCAAATGCAAGATTAAAATAGATCAAATGAAGGTAATAGAAAGTCATATCACAAAGAAGTTTACAACTTCTGACCAAATCAAACCCAAAAGCCAGCGAATCTACAACTGGTGAAAAAGTAAATCTTAATAACAAAAGAAATAGGCCAAATTTGAGAAGTTGTATGCCCAAAAAAGGAAAAAGATTACAGAAAAGAAGATAGGTTACACTGAAATTGCTCCAAATATGGGTCATACCATCAGTGAGAGAGCCACTCCTGAGAAATTTGAGAGCCACCAGGCGAGTGAGAGACAGAGCGATGAATTTTGGGTTGGCCAGTCGACGAACAATGATGGTATAAATGGCGTCCTCCAATCTCTTCAACCCTAACACATCTACCTCTCCTCCTCTATTCAAGATACAGTGGGGAAATACCTCGCGCTAGCCTTGACAAATACCCAGAAGCCATTTTCAATCATCTGCAATTCCCCAATACCTAGATTTCAAAATCCCAAAATTTCCCAAAACCCCTAAAAATCAATTAGAAAGATCAGTCAAAAAAGAGGAGGAAATGGGGAAAATTTTACCAATTTGAAGGTTTTTTCTTGCTTAGAGGAGCGGCGAAACCCACGCCTGCCGCCCACCCACCCACCCACCCAGGAAAGCGGTCGACCACCCACATGAAGAGAGACTGGCGAATGAGAGAGGGAGAGGATGCGGCGGCGACAGCCACACCAGCAGGCCATCGCCCATAGAAGTTGCCCCTAGAAGAGAGACCAGATAAGCATGAGAGAGAGTGAGCGAGAGAGAGAGAGAGTGCAAGCAAGAAAGATAGAAGAAAACGTGGGGGAAGGGAGCAGTTACAGAGAGAGCTGAAAAGACTGGGAATAGAGAGAGAAGGGAGTGGTTACAGAAAAATAGAGTTGAGAGAGAGAGAGATACGGTCAAGAAGAGAGAGAGAGGAGAGGTTACTTAAAAAATTAACAGTTAAGATTAATTAGAGAAGTTAATTAAATAGTGAAAATTAATTCAATTCCTATAATTAAGGGGAGGAGAGTCAACTAACTCTCCTGCTATATATATTAATAGATTACGACAAACATATTCGTGGTTAAAGTCTAAATTTTTTACTAGGCTATTACAATTTTCGGATATTGAATCATTTTAAGCATATATTGAAGCCCACTATATAATCAAATGAATAAACTAATTTTAAAATAATATGAAGATGATCATTGTTTGAAACCATTGTAAATTTATAAATATACTCGCTCCGCTTCAAAATACTTATCGTTTTTAGGTTATAAGGAATACTAAAAATACTAAATTCATGACAAAATTTGTATAAAAATATCAAGTTACTCTAATATTTTATTGGAAAAGGAAAAAATCAATGAGAAAATGAGACAAATAAATCAATTAATAAGAAAAAAATTGGTAAATTAGTCATTACTACGTTATTGTTGTTGTTATTATTATTATTATTATTATTATTATTATTATTATTATTATTATTGTCCATATTGTTGTTGTCGTCGTCGTTGTTATTGTTTGTCGTCATTATCATAATTATTATTATTATTATTATTGTTGTGGCAATCATATATTACTATAAAAACATATATAAATATTTTTGCTTCATGGGCACTCGGGTTGGAACAACAAGAGAGAGTTGAGAGAGAAATCAGGTTGGAGCTGAGAGAGAAATCGAGAGGGGAGTCAATTGATCGGGTTGGAGCCTTTGATTTTGATAGGTATTATTTTTATTTATTTTATTTTTGGATAGAAGGGATATGCATTGTTGGATTTTTTGTTGAGTTTTTCATTGCATAATTTTTGGGCTTTAGTTAAATTTTGTAATTGTATTTGACTTTTTATCGGGGTATTATTGGGAGTTGAATTTTCCCCAAACAATTCACATTAAAATAAAATATGATTGGTAACAAAATATATGAAATTTCGACTAAATGAAAATCAAATCAATTAAAAAAAAGATATATTTTCAAATAGATGTTATCGACTAATATTCGTTGTTGTAAAATATATAATTAACATATCGATAACACTATGTTAAAAAGTTTATAATCACTCGTAATAACTCGTAACAATTTGTATCGACTCATAACAGATAATAATTAATCAAATAACTTGTAATAATTAACAATTAATCGTAATAATTATCCAATAATTTTTATCGACCAAAACGAACCGTAATCTCATATCAACTTTTTGTAACCAAAAATTTATTTTTTTGCGAATGATGATGAAGGTATCGGGCCCAGTGATTTCATGATGCTTCCCAAGGGGGTTTCCATTCCCGAGGGGCCTATTGGTGAACGCTATTCTCACTGTGGACCGAACGGACCTGCTTATTGTAATAATCGCTCCCTTCCTCCAAATGGTCCACGTCCTTTACAATCAGAACAAGGTGTTAAAGACTGAAGCATGCAACAGGCCGTGTTCCCTCTGCCTTATTAATTTCATTACATGGCCTTTTTTGGCATTATTTATGTATTAATTATTTACTCAACATTATTATTGCACCCAAACAAAAGGCACTTACCATTATATTGCGAACACTAATATACAATTTTAATTTTTAGATGTTAATGATATATTTTTTTAATTAATCGACTCCACAAAAAAAAAAATTGTTTATTTAGGAGCACCTATGTGTGACGGAGTATATAAACCGTGCTAATTGATATGTTCTTAAGAAGGAATTTGATCTCCATCTCTATTACTCCGTTGACTATTAGGAGAGTGCAACTTAAATGAAAAGTACTAGCGTGTTCACGTAGGCAAATTTTTTAATTTTATCCAAAAAAAAAAGGATTATTAAATTTTAATATTCTAAATTTTGGGTCATATTGTACATAATATTTTAAAATATTGATTGACCCGTAGTATTCTCATCTTTAATATTAATATATTTTAATATCCAATACTTTAAAAAAGAAATGTTCAATGTACTAAAGTTAAGACAACTAAGGTTAATTTTTTAATATGATATTAAAAAATATTAGTGTTAAAAACATAAATGCTTATAAAATCAATTAATAATTCGAGATATTATGAGTAATATGACCCAACGTTCATGATATTAAAATCCAATAAAAGCAAATATCTTCTTTCCCCCAATTCTTATATGTAACATCTTGGGGTAGGGAGCTACCTACTCTAAATGCAGGTTTTACTAAAAAAATAAAAAATAAAAAAATGAATATTAGCTTCTATTGATTTTCCCCTCCTTTGGACTGCCTCATTTTCTCTCTCTCCAGCCTCCGCCTTCCCCCAACCCAACAATGACAATATCACTCGGAGATTCAACAATAAAACCATATCTCACTTGTAGACCACCACAACCGGATTCTCCACGAAATTTGGGGATTGTCTGATGAAAAGGTAAATACACAGATCAATGTCGTCTTTAGCTATTTTACGTTCTTCGTTAGCACCACAAAAATGACATGCTCATGAGTAATAGATCTTGATTGAATCAAAAGCTACACATCCATTGTGGTAACATCAATTTTGAATACACCCATTTAAAAAGTTTCAAGATTATTTTTATATCCTAAACTTTGGGTTCTATTTATAACAATATCCTGAATTCTTAATTAACCTCACAACATCTTGATCTTTGACACTAATATTTGTGAATATTCGAAATTTGAGTTTCGAACTGTAAGACTCAGTGATAGAATAACGTCGAGACAGAGGAAATGTGTGACATTTTTAGAAGCTTTGACATAATTTTTTTTAATTTTGATTGACAAATCCTTCGATTCCCTTCTCTCTTCCGATTAACACTTTCTCTCTCCTCCTCCATCCCACTTTCTCTCTCTCTCCAACATCTCCATAGATAAATAAATTTGAATGATTTGTGTTACATATTTAAAAGATTCAATACAATATTGCATAGTTGAATGAAATTGTTGGTGTTTGATGCTTGTTTTTATATAGATACCCTTTTTTACGTTTTTTCCCTCTCTCTTCAAGCTCCAAACTTCAATTTGCATGGCTTCCTCCAACAATTTAGCCCTTTCCCTCTTAATAGCTTCTCTCCTATCTTTTTCTCTTTATTCCCCCAATTCCAAATGCAACCTTGTTGTCATTTGCCATTGGGTACCCATTTAACCTCCCACCACCACTAGTCATTATCGTTGTCGTTGCAAGAACCGTCACCAACCGTCGTCGCCACCACCCACTCACCCAAATCTTGCTGCTCATTATTATAGCAAAATAAAATCCCACTTATTAATTAATTTTGTTAGGAATTGATGAAAACCCATTTGATTTACTCATCAAAGAGGGGCAAATTTGACTAGATTGAGCTCAAGCTAGGGTTTGAGTCTCCTACATTTGTGTTGATTTCCATCCTCCTTAATTTCAAAATTGCAAGGGGGAGAATAAATTTTGTGTATGGGAGTATGAGCTAAAAGTGTGAAGGAACTAAGGAAGGTGGAAACTTTTACTCTCCATTAACATATCAACTGTGTTGATAAATTTCTTTGGGAGGGCGGACATGGTAAGAAATTTAGGGAGAAGTTGGGAGGAGAGAGAGAAAAGAGAGGTATCGAGGAAGAAGATGAAGAGAGATAGAGGAGGAGAGAGGCACTATTATAGACATTACTTTTATTAAGAGCATTTTACAACAGCTTAAAAATAAAAATCGTTCTAAAAATGAAGTGGTGATATTTTTATAAATAAGCGATTTTTAATTATATCTATTATTACAATTCTTTCGTTGAACCGTAGTAATAAGTGAATATGTCCACTTTTTACTACGGTTCCGTGAATAAACCGTAGTAATAAATGTTCTATTACTATGGTTATTTCGTTGAATCATAGTAAAAAATTTGTACTCTAATTACCCGAGCAGATTGTCGAAGATGGGAAGAGGGAGGGTTGGAGTCCGGATGCAATGCGAAGAGGAGAGAGAGAGCTAAAGATTGGGCTAGGGTTTCAGGCGTGTGGAAGGAGTCTTCGACTAGTTGAAGAGCGGTAGAGAAAAGAGGGAGGGAGCTAGGGCTTCCGGTTAGCAAGGGACGAAGAAGAAGAGAGGGAGAGGAAGGGTTTCGTGTTAGGTTTCCTCGGCCCATAAGAACTTACGAAGCAAAAGAGGGTGACAAAGAAAAGAGAGGGAGGCACATTAGTGAGAAGATGAGTGGTGCAGCGTGAGGGTCACGTGAGGCAGTAAAAAGACACGGCTTTGGGCTCGAGAAAAGTAGAATTTTTGGCCAATTCTTAATTATCACCTCTTTATATATTTCTCTCGATTTCTCCAATTTCCTAAAAAATAAAATAAAGTATAATTAAAATTTCTAATTTAGTAATTATTATGAACAAAATAAGATGTAAAAAGGTATTAAAAACATCATCTTTTTTAGCTCAACATCGATCTAGGGTTTCCTCGCTGTCGTTGCTTCCGGTACGCAACTTCTCTCTCCCTCTCTTATTTTTTATTTTAATATATTCACAAAATTGGTTAGTTGAATGTTGAAAAATGAGATTAGGATTTGGCGTTTAATATTTAAGGAAATGGAATGATATATTGTTTAGGAAAATGAAAGTTTGTTAGTGGGGAAATGAAACAAGTAACTTGTTTGCTATAAACTTTCTCAAATCTCTACAACTTTAACCAAATTGTTTGGTGTGTTTAGAGTCTCTCTTTATCTAAGTTCCGTTGCTATGCTTTAGGAACTTAATAATGAGGATTTTGAGGCCGATAGATAGTTTATACCTCTATTATAGTTCATATCATTTATTTTTTCAATAATCAAACAAAAACTTAAAAACAAATAAGTTTGAGAGTATCAAAGTGAAAGACCTCTATCTATTTTAGCATACATCAACATATCATCAAGAAATTTGTTATCTACTTAAACTTTGTATGTATTTATTGTGTGCATATAGATTTCAATTGTGTGTCTCCTTACCTCAACCCTGTATTGAGTTATTCTAAGTACAGGCACTATAGGTTCAAAGCCTCCTCATCCTCGTAATCCAACAATGATGTATTTATTTCAGTTGTGTTTATTGGCCTTTTGTGATTGAAGTAGCGCTGGCAAATATTTGTTCGACCCGAATACTTGAATATGTCCGATCCGAACAAAACCGGGTATGGTCACTAATTTTTTGTCCGAATTTCAAATTTTGACATTCGGACATGTCCGAATGCAAAATCGAGTCGGGTTCGGGTTTGGCGTTCGAAATTCGGGTTGTTCGAATTTTTGGTCAAATTTGGGTCCGGACAAATTCGGACATTCGGACATTATCCGAACATGAAATTTTTGGGCTCCGGAAAATAAGCCGATTCATCCGGGCACCGGGCTTATCCATCTCTCGGCTTTCTCCAAACGGCTCAATGTTTTCATTTTATTTTGATTTTTTATTTTCAATCTTTCGTAAATATATAAACCGAAACTACAATAACCCATTAGCTAAGAAATTAACCTTAGATCTAAAATTCTCCTTCAATCCCCTCACTCTCTCTCTCCCTTCCTCCAATAGGGCCTTGGTGCTGGTGGTTTCTCCCTAGTCGACGTCCCTCCAAGTTGCTCACTCTCTCTCTTCATCCAATTGTGCCATGTTGGCTGCTCCCCTTACTCCTCTCTCTTTGATGTCGACGACTTCAGTGAAGACTAATGTTAGGAAATTAGCCCCACTCCAAACCTCACCTGTTGGATGAAGTTAGAGTAAAGATGTGGAAGCGTTTTAGGATGACAAAAATAATACCAAGAAATTAGATGGAAATCGAAAAATAGGAACGAGACAAGAATTTAACGTGGAAAACCCAAACCGGGAAAAACCACGAACGACACAAGCACAATGATTTCATTATTATGAGAGAGTACAATACGATCTCAAACCCAGAGATCTTCCCAAACCCGAGATATCTCAATCTCACAACACTCTCTTCACAATAACTCCCTTGGTGTTTACAATGGAGGCCAACCCTCCTTTAAATAGGAAAGAAATCCTAACCCAACGGAATATCCTAAACCTAACAAAACTCTTACTCCTAATTCTAATAGGTAACAATTACCTAATACAAATAGGAAACAAAATTCAATTAGGTTTAGGATACCCAATTCTATAAGGAAACAATCTTTCCTAAATTATGAGATTTTGGGACACCACCCAACAACTAAAAAGGACCAAAGTTCCGCAAGTAGAGGCCTCTCTCTCTCTCTCTCCTCCTGGTGGTTAATTAGCTTAATTTGATGTTTTGTGTTTGCCCCTAACCCTAGATTTATAACACCCTTGATGTCGGCGGCGCTAGGGCTGAGAATCGAAGTTCAAGTTGTTAACCGACTCCATGCCCTTTTCATATCCAAACATGGTTCTTCCTAGGTTAATTGTAATTATTAGGTTTTATAATTTCACAGCTTTTTCCCAAAAATAAGCCTTTTTAATTTATGTATTTGTGAACTTTTGTTTTTTTTTTTTTATTGTTTAGTTTGCCCAAATGGTGTTGTAACCGACTGTCATCAATTATTAGTGGTTTCTTTACATAAATTTCCTATGTTCTATTTGCAAACAAGTGCATTATTGGTTAATGCTTTTGTATCCGGTGACCTCATAGCTAGCAAGCATGAAAAAACACAAAAATAAGCTAATTTACTCAATAGCATAAATTCGGACATTCGGGGTTCGGGTTTGGGTTTGGACATGGTGTCCGAATTGGAAATTTGGACAGGGGTCAAGTTGTACAATTTTGAATTCTCCGAACTCGGTTTGACCCAAACCCAATTTTTTGTTAGCGCTAGATTGAAGTGATAAAAATGTGACTTGTAAATTGCCCAATGGGTCTACCAAGTAGTTTTTGATTCATGACGTGTTTGTCTCCTTTAGAAAAACTCCTCATGGCTAGTGACTTATTTGGCATTGTGATAAACCGTGTTATTTGTATTATTCTAATTATGTTGTTCTAATTAAATTGTATTATTCTAATTAAACCGTGGTAGTATAAAATGGATCCTTCCAAAGTTACAAAGAAGTCGAGGGGACGAACATTGATAAAAGAGAAGAAGTTGGCACGTAGTAGAGATGATCCAACTCTCCTTACCTGAGTCTACTTCGACGCACACCATAACCTAGTAGGTAAGCGTTCACCTTGCTTTATGAGTTACGTTGGTACGATAACCCGCACACACGTGAACATCAATTACAAAAATTGGAGCACAATCCCAGATTCAGTTAAGGAAAACCTTTGGAATGATATATAGGTAAATGCATTATATCTCAACTTAGAATTGTAACTTTTTGTAAATGGTTAATACTAATGCATGTCGTTCTTGGATTTTAGAAAACGTTCAGTTAAGGAGAACCTTTGGAATGATATACGGGTAAATGCATTATATCTTAACTTAGAATTGCAACTTTTTGTAAATGGTTAATACTAATGCATGTTGTTCTTGTGTTTCGAAAACGTTCAACTTATTGTAAACGGTTAATACTAATGCATATTATTCTTGTGTTTCGTAAAACTTTGAAATTATTGTAAATGGATGTTGAGGAATCAGATTTCCCATTGGTGAAACACAAGGCCTTCATGTCGACGACAGAGAAATTTAAAAACTTCAAGTCTCACATTGCCACTGTTTGGGTCTACAACACAAGGGATATCAAGGTAGAAGGTAGACCTTGGGAGGTCTACAACTTCATAACCGAGGATGATTGGAAGAATTTTGAAGCACATGTCTCCTCTCCGAAATACAAGATAATTTAATATTTGTTCTCTTTTTTTTATATTCACTGATATTTTTTAGAGTTAATTTCTTAAGAATTTCTTTAGAATTTAACATTTGTAGTCTTATTTACGGATATTTTGTTGTCTTAATTACTTATACAGGCAGGAGGGAAGCCAACCGTAAGAGGATTAAGGGCAACATGTCTTCCCATACGATGTCCCGTGGGGGATACGCGAAGGTGGAGGAGACGTAGTACAAGTAGAAGCTTGAACAACCTAAAAGTGGATCCAATGAAGGTGCCATCACGGATCCTTCGCAACTCACTATCGAAAGGGACGAGTTGTTGTTTGAAGGAAGAAAGAAAAAGATGGCACCTTCACTACAACATAAGTACAATCTATTATGCAAGCAACTCGTGAGTTTTTGACTATTTATTTATTTATTTTAATAACTTATTGGTTTTAATATATGAATTGCCCAATGATAATTTATTTCCTTCCTAAAAGAGTCTTTGTCACAAACCTCGACTTCGAAGTCGCTCACACCACCGAAGGATGCACAAGTTAGCTTTCGCCCTATAAAGAGATGAGCATCCCGGTCATGTTCAAGCCATTGGTGGGAGGGTAGGGATACTTAAGCACTTCGGGACTAGAAAGAAGCACCCCATCTCTTCCAGCTACGTAGATATCGAGGCAATCATATCTCAAGTGAACTCTCGATTTTCCACCCAAATGGAGTCCCAAATGGTCGTCTAGATGGCTGCCCAAGTAGAGTCCCAAGTGGCTACATAGATGGAAGAGATGTCTCGCCTAGATAATGGCCCGCTTTACAGTGTACTTAACCAAGATGGGTATCCCGACACCCAACTTGGACGAGTTACGTGAGGGTCAATTCTCATCCTAAATACCGGTGACCGCGAACGCGAGTTCACCCGTATACCAATTCGAAAATGTGGTCGCGTTAATTAAGATTTTGCTACCTAATTAGAATGCGTGTTTTTATTTTGACTAATTATTGGTGTATATTTGTTGAATGAATGGTGTAAATACTTTGGTTGTTGTAGAACTCCGGCGTGTGTCCATTGAGTAATTAGTCGTTGCCTATTTTTGTTGTTTCGGATGAGGGTCGTTATCCCGGGAAAATGTCTACTTTTAAGGAGAAACTCTGTCTATCTTTTTTTTTTAGGATTCGTGATAGTTTAAGTTATCTCTCAAGGAGTATCCGTGATTCTAATTCTTATGCTAATTTTTATGCATTCGGTGTCATGTTCGCTAGCTTCTCATCACTCTCCCTTAGATCACATCATGGCAACAGGTATTGTTTACCCAAGTGCAGCTAGTTGTCGTCGTTCATGGGGCATTGATCTTAGTTGATTAGGTGAAGGTAAGGGTGATAGCAGCTTGTACAAGGGAACGACATATGTGAGTTTCTAATCCAATCACCGCACCTACACATTGTTGACGAAGTGGTCTACACTTTTGTTGCTTGGCCCAAGAGTTTGGTCATCCTCTTTACGATATTTTATTTCAAAATATTGAATTATTGGTTGTTAATATCACATATATATATTTGCAAATCGCGTATTATGGTCCCTCCCGAAAGTTAACTTTTGAAAGTGGGGGTGTGTCTCTTATTGAGATTTCTAATTTTTATAATTTAATTTGAAACAATTTAAGCAAAATGATGATTGGTGATTTTTATTATTTTCTTTAATTTTAGAAATTAAGTTTTAGGTCTTAGGATATTATTTCATAATTTTAAGAAAAGGGAAAAGATATAATTTACATTCCGCCACAAGAATTTTGGGCCTAAAAGGTGTGATAACATCGGTTTGGACCAAGAGCCAAGCCCGGTGACTAGCTAGCACCGACAAGTGCTAGTGCCGTCCGGTCACCAACACCGACCATAGGCCGAAACTGAAGATTCAGTCTCGGTCTATGTACTTGATTGCTCGAAAGTAAATCAATTTTTTTCATTTTTAAATTAGAAATGCCGAGATGCGATTTAAGAGAAATAAAATACGAAAGGGGAGTCGCCAGTCATTTTTAGGAAATAAAAACTAACAAAAATAAAAATAACACTCTTCCAATCTTATTATGGGAAAACTATGCTTAAAAGAGGTTAAAAAGTGACTCCATCGGTTTAGAATCGAGAATTCGGGGTTCGGGGTGAATGTACGAAATGTAGGGATAAGCCCTCCATTCCGCTCGTCAATAAACGATCTTTACTAATTTGAATTGTGAGATTAAATAGTGTGTTTAAACAGGCAAGCATACAACATGCAAATACAAGAAATTAAATTAACCGAGGTATGCTAGGAAAACGACAAGTAGCAAATAGGAAAACAAGAAATGAAAGCAATAAAGGAAAGTGAAAAAGAAAGCAAGAAAAATAAAATTATAGTGGGCGGGAGGAATTAAAAGTGATTACATGTATATCCACAATATGGAAAACATTAAAAGCATAAATTTAAATAAACCGTAAATGGGATTGAAAGTATATCCGGTGCCCTCAAGTTATCCCACCTGCCTACTTGGTTCACGAACAAAATCTGGAAGCATGGCGGTGGACGAGCAAGATTGGAATAGGATATTTTGTGGTATTTGTGGAGGTAAAGTAGTGTGAAAAGTAGAGGATTAGGAAACGGAATAGAATAGTGAGATCGTTTGAGAGTGTATTAAAAATTAGCTGAAAATGAGCCAAGAGATCAAAATACCGATGAAATATTCAGTAGCTCTTAGCTTAATTTCAGCAGACATGTAGCTTAGGAATCACTGTTGGTAGAATAAGGGGTTAGGCCCTCTATTTATAGAGGAAAGCTAGGTCACATAAAATGACCTAAAAGAACCATTTTAGCTGCCGAAAATTGACTGAACCGAGCTTGAATTTTCCGATGCTCGATAAAGGAGATAAACTAGATAAAATCTTCTAAACCGGGAATCTCAAATAGGGAACCGAGAATGCCGGCGCCGGCCTCAAAACGGCATTGTCTAGAAGTCTTGGTTTCCATGCCTCGGTGGACGCTAGGACCAAACGTGGCATTTTGGCGAAATGATGCTGAAAATGTGACGCAAGTCTCATAAGGTATCGTACGGACGCTTTGGGTTCCGTGCCTCGGTTGGTCATTGGAAACAAAACGCGGCTTTTGGCGAAATGATGCTGAAAACGCGGTATCGGCCTCATACCGTGTCGTATGCGACGATTGGATTCCATGTTATCGTTGGAAAGATGAGGGTGAAACGCTACATTTAATGAGCGATAAAGCTCGAAACATGGGGCGGCCTCCTTCGATTGGGAGCTTGACCCGGACTTGACCCGGCCAAAATAAAATGGGTTTGTGGGTCGGGCCAAAGCTATTTTTTGGTGCTAAAGAGTTTTTGTCGTTTAATAGCTTTTGTCACGTCAATCGGACTACAACCGTGATCCAAGTTCGCAAATAGGCGTGAGATTTCATCACCGGGCCAACAAAAATAAATAAATAGAAAAGGAATGACATTTTTAGTAACTCGTAGTAAAAGGCCTTTTTGAACTATAGTAAAAGATGGTTACTATAGTAAGGATGGAATGGGGAAAGAGACAGAGAGAGAGAGAGATGTTGTTGTACTATAGAGAGTACGGTTGTCGGTCTCGGGGAGGTAGGTCTCTTACAAGTCTAAGGTCAATGTCCTTTTGAACTAAGAAACGGAACAGTTCACTTGGTTGGTAATATAAACACTTAAAGAACGAAATAAAATCAGATAAAGAAAACCTTAGGTAGGGATTTACCAAACTAACATGCCAACAATCTTAATTATATGCTTCTACACTATTCACAACCGAGATGAATTAGGGAATCGATGCAGTTCAAACCACCTAAGCCTTCTCACAAAGGTCATTAAGCTAACTCAATTGAATTAATTGTTGTTCTCGCACAATCACAACCAAAGAATTACATGATTATCGACTCTTCCCTTAATAACAACCTAAATTATTCTCATATCTAAGTTGTAATCATCCAACAAGTTGAAGTAGAACTAAGCCTCTTCTCTCGAAGTCTACTCAATTCCCAAAAATAATAAAGGCAGGATTCTCTCGAACCTCACACACCAATTCACAAGTATCAACAAGTCGGAAATTCATCAAACAATTGCAAATTAGCATTAAAGCATAAATTACAATTAAACTAGCATATTAGTGGCAAAATCCCCAACCTAAGTTGGAAATTTAGCTACACATATTCATGGCATTTGACAGCAGATTGAGGAACGAAGACTGAAAAGAATGAAGGATAAAAGTAGAGAGAAGAATGATAATATCGTAAACTTGAATTAACTTGCGATTAATAAAAAAATAGCTCCAAGCTTTGATCTCTTAACAATGGAAATGAGTGCTTACAAGTAGAGAGAAACTAGACTAGAAAATGCAACATAAAATTTTGTCTTGAAAATTAACAGTTTCGGAATAAAATGTGCGTAAAAACGAAAACTACCGATTGGCACGACCAAGGCTGAAACCGTGCTTAACCCGTGCAAGCTCACGACTTCTTCAATTAAATTCCAAATTCCTAGCATGGCCTGTGCTGACTTTGGCATTGCCTGTGCTGACCTCTTGGGCTTCATCACAGCCTGTGCTAGGTCTTCTTTTCTTTCCTTCTTTCCTTCGACACGACCGAGTGCTACAACCTCGTGCTGACTTGGCTTGACTTCTTTCTTCGCTCTCCGACCTTCTATGGCTTCCTGCTCGTTTCCTTAGCACTTTGAAAGATATATTCTTCATCGTAAAAGACGGGATTACCTCAAAACATAGAAATTCACACACTTCAATCATAAATGAAGAAAGTAAGCGAAATCAAATAAGAATTTAGGTGAGAAGGCCTTTGAAGTGCTGAAATTAGCCAATAAGAGAACATAAAAGAACGTAAAATTCTGGTTTATCAACCCCCTCATGCTTACTCCTTGCTTGTCCCCAAGCAAGGCTACCATGAAGTGCTAAAGAAACGGGGAGATAGAAAACCGAAGCCGCCCTCCTCGGGTGAAGGGGCGCGCTCAAATCGAAACAAAAGTTGCAGCTCAAATCAAGATTGCAAAGTCTAGTAGCAACACAACCAATCTATCCCAACCCAAATACAATCAAGTTCCATACAAATGCTTGGCGAACTAATTGGGATTGGTAGGACCTTACTTTGGGGTATATGGAACACTCCCCTCATGTGTTTGAAAAAGTATGATGGTTCACTCAAAACTCTCCCAAAACCCGCACAGTACCATAAGCTTGCCAAATATCTCAATTTTCCACCACAAGGGACAAACCATGCAAGTTTTCCAATCAAGAGGACTTTAAAGAGGGTTGTAATGAGGCTTGGGCTAAAGGAAAGGAGGGAAAAACATTTAGGAATGTGGAGCTTAATAGCCGGAGCTAAGGAGCACAACACTTTCCACTACAACAATGTCACACCTCCAAACATCTAAAACATAATACTACATCACTCCAAGCTTTCAAGTAACGAATGAGTGGAAATTTCTCAATACAAAGCCCCAGTCATGCTTACAACACTTTATTCCTTTTCTAACTCTTCTTTTTCTGATTTTCTTCTTTCTCTTTTTCTTTTTCTCTTTTTTTTTGACTTTTTTTCATAAAACTTTACAAGCAAACTAAGCAAGGTAAGCGTGAATGGTTAAAACTAAAGTCCATCTCCACTCGTAACTCTTTCAATTAACCAATAAACCAATCACCACCAACAAAGTATCACCCAACAAATTCCCAGATCAATAGAAATGCTCCACTAGACCAAGGCTTAAGGATGGAAAAGAATGAAAAAGGCCAAAGGTATATTGAGCAAGGTTAGTGTAGGGGAAGGGGAAGGCTTGAAGGGTTTGAAACAAAGGATACATAACATTCAGGTGGCTATTTGGCTCATGAAATTTATCAAAATGAATGCCTCTATCCTCTTGGTAAACGTGCATGCGTCAAATGTGGTTTTGAAGAGAAAGATGGCAAGTTCTAGAGTTGCAAGCATGGGAAAGTAACACTCATGAGAAATGAGACTACAAAGAATGGTAGTCGTTCACTACTACAAAACTGTAAAATAGCTACGGAAATTGGCGACGGAATCGGCGACGAACACCGACAAAAAATGACACCTGTTTCGGACAACGACGGAATTAGCGACGGACCATGGCATCCGTCGCTATTTTGGGATCAGCGACGGAGTACGCCGTCACTATTCATCGTCGCCGAGGCGATTAGCGATGGAGTATTCCGTCGCTAAGCCGCCACCCGATATTTCGGATATTACAAAACCCAAAAAAAATTTAAATTACTTTAGTAGTTAGCGACGGAATTTTACGTCGCTGGTTCAGTCGCTGATGAAAATTTTTTAATTAGCGACTGAACAACGACGGACTGTTCCGTCGCTAATTACGAATATGTTCGAGATCTGGCTTCGGCCGGAATGAATATCGCAACGCAAAGAGAGAGAGAGAGTCGAGGTCCGAGCCTAGCGTTAACCCCGCCGATTCACCACCGCCAACACCCATTCCCGCCGGCGACTAGGCCCGCCGCCTGCACGGCCGTCCCTCGCTGCCGACCGCCGCCCTTCCTCCGCTGCTTGAGGAACACGAAGACCGAAGTAACTAGCGTTCTCCTTGGTTTCGCCCGACCCGTGTCCCGCCGCTGCTACCGCCTGGGTGGAGGACGCCGCCGCTGCCGCCACACGCCTGTCCTTCCGCCGTCGCCGCCGGTGCCGCCCATAGTTTTGAGGTATGATTTTGTTGATTTTTTTAGATTTATGGTTTTATAAAATTGAAATTGAAATTGATGAAGATATATAATTTGTTGGAAATTAATGTTGTTTGTGAATGAATTTGAGAAGAAAAATGTGCAATTGTGTTGTTTATGGAGTAAATGTTATTGAAGTTAAATTTAGGGTTTTAAAAAATGTAACTTGAAATTGACGAATATATGTAATTTGGTGGAAATTAATGTTGTTTGTGAATGAATTTGAGAAGAAAAAATTGACGAATATACGTAATTTGAGTTAAAATTAGATACTTGAGGTTGATGATCATGTTTGAGAAATTAAAGAAAGGTGTAGGGTAAAGAAATGATCATGAATGCTATGATTAGTAAAGGTTTAGTTGTATTTAAGTTGTTTGCTTACCTTACATGTCTAAATTTAAGGGATTAAGCCTATATATGAAGTTGGAAAATGGTGCATGTTCAGTTGATGAAGTTGCATGATTAAGTTAATTAATGGGGTTGCATGTTGGTGTTAATGGAAACTAGGGCTAAATTGAGAAGTATGAAGATCGATGTATATTTTTTGATTCAATGGAAATTAAGGAGAAGATGAGATAATTAAGGTAGAATCAATGGATGTTGAAGTTCATGGAAATTTAGACATATTTTGAGATTAATATTGATGTATGTTTAAATCCAAAGAAGTTGAGGCAAAATTGATGATTGATGATATGCATGTTTGAGTTAACGAAAGCTTAGGCATGTTTAAGGTATTAAGTGTCATGCATGTTTGAATTAGTGAAGGTTGAGCATATTTGTGAAAATAAAAATTCATGCATGTAGGTTGGAAATTAAATTGGGAAGAAAAATAGTAGTTAAGAAAATTAGTACCCTAAATAAATTCTTCTGGTACTTGAAAGAGTTGTTATTGATGAAGTAATTATGGCTTAAAATAATTTAAAGTTTAACTTTGATTAAATAATGAAAGTTATTAGTTAAGTTATGAAGTTGTCATGTTTTTATCTGAAATGAATGAAAGAATTTTTACTGATATATGAATTGATCAAGTAAATTGATGTTGATTACTTTTAGAGAAAAGATAAATATGCATTTTTAGGATACATAATATAATTAGGTCATACTTAGTAAAACTTTTAGGTTGAGTAAGAATTTAAAATTTGTAGTAGTAGTTATAATAGAATTAAAAATTGTTTAAATGTTTTAATTAAGCGTTAATTACCTTATATATTTTCAAAATAGAATATATGTTTACCATTGTTTATATGTTGTTTTATATGAAATCACTTGAACCTTTGGATGTTTACTAATAGTGTGAATTACTTGTTTACGTTCGGAAAAATGGAGAGAGGTAGAGGCGGGTCCAAAAGATCAGCTACTCGGGAAGGGCTAGAAACATCACTACCGATGGGGAAGGTAATGATGTGAGCACTTCTATCCCCTCTCAAAACCCTCATAACCTTCAATCTCCTGTAGGTGGAGCATTATCTCCACACTCCCCTCACAACCAAACTCCATTGGGGGGGTCATTTATTCCCAACCCTCCTTTTTCCAAACCCCAAACTTTCCACACATGCAAAACCCAATGGGTGGGTCTTTCTTCCTGAACCATCCATATTCTCAGCAACCCCATATGTACTCAAACCCGTCTGATACATATGCATATCACCAATATGGTACAAATAATGGACCATGCATCCACGTTGGTGCCGAACAAAGGCCACCACAAAGGCCTACAAATGAAGGACCAACCGATGCGAGGAACGAGCGTCCTAGTCTTGAATCAAGCAGTGCTAGCAACCGAGAAAAGATTCGAATTGAGCCGGATGGTGAAGGGTAAGTGTGATAATAAGTAATAAAATAAATTAAGCGTATTAGTTATTAGTAGAACTAACTATTTTATATGTTTCTTGATTAGGTTCTTCCCCATTGACAAAGTTGTGGGTACGATTTCCCACATCTTCCAAAGCAAGTACGACGGAGCTTGGCCTACATGGGGTAAAGTCCCTCGATCACAACGTGATCAGTGGTTTTCTCGAGTTTAAGGTAATGACAAATCTTTAGTTTTCTGAATTTTAGATAACATAATGACTTATTGTGCATGTTCGAACATTATATTATAATTTCATAACTTATAAACTACTTTTTTATTTATATAGAAATTTTTCACTTGGTCTCCAACCGATGAAGTCCAAATCAAAAGAAATTTTGAAAAGAAAGGCAGTGATCGATTAAAGGACTTCATGCTCAAGGCGAGGAAAAATAAGAAGAAGCCGAAATGGTTGGGTGACAACTACTAGCGCGAGTTGCTCGAATATTGGGAAACTGCCGATTACAAGAAGTTCCGTGAGCAAGCTCGGAAAAACCGCCATGCTGATCAAGGGGGACTTGGTTCATCGCTCCATACTTGTGGCTCAATCCCTATGACGGAGCATAAGCGACGATTGGTACATACCCCTTTCTTATTGATTACGCATGCAACTATTAACATGTTCATATTAGTAAATTGATTCTCTACTAACTTGTTTTTATTTAGATGAAGGAGCTTAAAGGATTCAGCCTCTACCGACCCAACTATTTTCATGAACGCACAAAACAAAAAGGACGAATGTGTGGACAAAAAATCCAAGGCCATTTATGTGAGTTACCATATATATGAATTTCGCATATTTTTCTATCTATTGTTTTCGTTAACAACCTGTGATATTTACATGCCTCAAATATTTATATTATATTCAGGACAAGTTTCAAAAAGAGTGGGAAGAGTTGCAAAACACTCAACCCACTCAAACTTCCAGATGATGACCCCAACTCTTCGAGGATCATGTCTTCACCCCTTCACAACATGAGTTGTGGGTCAAAGCTAATGCGAACAAGAAAGGTCGCATTTATAGACTTGGATATGAGGCTAGAAACTTGAAACCAACCATGCCCTTCAAATCACCGAAACCTTCTACTGCAGATGACTCGGAATTGAGATCAATAGTGCATACTTTAAATTCCGAGTTACAGCAATGGATTGAGCATGCTCGGATGCTTGAGTTGCAAAATAGGCATCTTAAAGAAAAGGTCGACAGTTTCACTGAGCCAATAGCACGTATGAATAAATTTTTGCAGTCTCAGCAAGCATCCGGATCTCACCGTCGACCAGACACAACCATAAGAGGAAGAGGAAGAGGAAGAGGATGAGTGAGGACCATGAATTCATATGTCAACTTTTGTATATATTGGTGATCATCGATCACTTTGCGAACTGTTTAGATATGTTTAAGGTTTCTTGTGAGCTATTGTTTGCTTATTGTGTTGAACTTGTGAATTTGTTTTAAGTATGTTATGGTTGTTCATGATGTTGAACATGTAAGTTGGATTTGTATATCCAACTTTGATGAATTATTTGTCGCCGGCATATGTAAATGCCAAATGTAAGTGTCACATATGTGAATGTTAGATTTGTATATCCATTCACAACTTTTTGTACTAGGCTAACAAATAATTAGAAAATAATATGCGAGAATTTTTCACAAAACAGCGACGGATCGGTGACGGAAAAGTTCCAACAGCGACGGAATTCAGCGACGGAAACACGTCCATTTCCATCGCTAAATCGGCGACGGAACGACTTTCCGTCCCGATTTCCATCAGCTACGTAAGAGTATCCGTCGCTGATCCGTCGCTAATTAGCGACGGAATGATTTTTCCGTCGCTGCTTTCGGTCAACTACGGAAGCTTTTTCCGTCGCTGATCCGTCGCTAATTAGCGATGGATTTGAAAATATCCGTCGCTGAAATTTAGCGACCCGCTTTTAGCGACGGAATTTTTCCGTCGGTAAATCCGTCGCTAAGTTCGAAATTCCGTCGCTATTAACCGATATTCTGTGGCTATTTCCATCGCAAGTTGACGGTTTTCTAGTAGTGGTTAAGGCACAAAAGAGTCTCACAGAGTTATCCCTACCATAATCACAAAAACTAGTTCATTTGATGTACCAAACACAAGAAGTTCACGATTATGCACAAGGATCGTTCAAGACTAGATAAATCACAAACAAGACAATCAATCTCAATCAATTTAGCCACTAAGTCTCTTTCATCATCCAAACCAAGCCAAAGATACCAAAGTATACACTTCCTATGATAATTCAAGTACACACCCCTCCAAATGTTAATCACAGGAGAGTTTTCACAACTAAAACAATTTTTTTTATTTTTGTTTTTTAAGGCTACCACTAAAAGCGAAATTAAAAGTAGAAGGGAAGAATGATTACCTCAACTCGCTTAAAAATTGATCCCTTTCTCCTCCAATGCTTGTAACGCCCCAATCACCATTACTTAATAATCCCTTCATTAGGGACTAATACGTAATGTCACAGCGGAAGGTAATAATCGAAGGCGTTACCGCCGTCCCAAAAAAAAAAGGAACAAGGCTAAATATATGAAATAAAATTGAAATTCAATTTATGCATCCATTGTTATATTTCCTTTGATCCTGTTAGAAGTAACTACTTACTACCTAGGTAGCTAATTCATCCCAAAATACAGTTCTACTGATTTAGCAACATAATATTTATACAACCTATAGTAATTCCCCAAGGCCATACCTAACCCTGGTTGAAGGTAAAATCACCTGTGAGCGTCTATATACCTTCGGATCTGCGAATGCCACGTGGCTGGCTAGGGTTTGCCTTCATCGGACTTAGGAAATGGTTGATTGCTCACCAATGCTTCTTCCTAAAACAAAAACAGTAAAATATTTGAAAGAGTGAGTCGAAACTCGGTACGCACATTCCCGTCATTGTAAAATAACTTTGAAGAATATATTGCTTGAGCGCGCGCATTTCAATTCATTTTAGTTTGAAATCGGGGGAGAGAATATGAGTAAAACATGCTTGCCGGTTATTATCTGGAAGTGGAGCCCCTTGGTAATTGATACGATCGTTGAACAGTGTCACCCCGGGCCGACCGATAACCCGAGTTGACGCCGCGCGAGTATAATTGGCGGGCCTAAGCCCTTGGTAATTGATAATTGGGCGGGGACCACTTAATTAGGTGGCAAAACTTGCCTTGTCAATGATTCATTGTTATTTGTATATATAAGAAATGTTGAGATTTGATGAAATATGTGAGTTTTCGAAAGGTACGAGGCAATGAACGTACCTGAGTTGAAAATATTTGTTTCTCCCCTTTTGCAGAAATGTGAGTCAGCGAATGCTCGGCAACGAAGTGGCCTCGGTTCCGCTTAAAATTGATTTCTAGGGTTAATAATGTTTTCTTGAGTTTTAATGCTTGAATTTGCATAGACTTTAACAATGTATTTCATTTCTTATATTCGTATGAAAATCGATTAAACTAATGTTTGTATTACTCAGCTTTCTTGCTTTGATTCTGTTTCAATTATTGAATACGATTTATATTAATTAGAGAAGTTGATTAGGCTAACTAAATACCCAATGATGTTGGTGTTATTCGATTTGCTAGGTGACTTGGATTGAAAAATGGTGTACATATATACACAACACTTATTCTTAATTCCTTCCTCACTTCTCCCTTCTCCCTTCTCTGCACTCAAAACCTATAGTTAAATAATTAGTTAATCTATCCAATGCCCTTCCATCGAAGGTTCCACAACTTTGCCGAATCGCCCAAAACTCATACATATACACCATTTTAAGTGCCTAAGCGTTATTTCCTCGACAGAACTCGTATTCATATCCAAATTAAGCATACCAAGTGTTCAAATATCCCCCATGCCTCTTACACAATCTATTATTTGACTTCATCCTCCCTGCATATTTTTTTTCTTCCTTTGTGTTCAATTCTAGCTATTTGCAAAATGGAACTAGCCCATCAAATTGTTCACATACGCGCCAATATACTTCCCATTCAATTCACTGAATCAAAATTTTACGGAAGAGCTTACATCTATTCGCCTTCGTTCGTTCACTATAACTCGTTTCTAATATAACAAAATCTATCAATTTACTCCGTTATATAACCAAAACATCCCTAGTTTCGTTCACTAGATCACGAGTTTTCCCAAAGAAATCATATTCGTTCACATTCATACGCCCACTAACCCATCCAACTCGCCACTTCTCTGTCATTCATACTAATCTGAATTTTTCCCAATCAATCCTCGGATTCCTTTAATAACACAATTCTAAATCATACACTTCAATTTATAGTTGCAATTGCCTAAATAAATCAGAAACTTGATAATTTAGGGTTTAGGGTGTTTACCTTCGATTCGAAGAGGAGTAGTCGAAGAGGACGAGCATGGGGTGGTGGTGGTCGGCAACTGCACCGGCAACCACTCGGCAGAGGCGGCAATGACCTCCGGCGGTCGCTGCGGTTGGTGGTTGGCCGTCAGGTGGCCGCGGCGAGGAAGCCCCGCAGCGCTCGGCGGGAGGCGAGAGAGGATGGTGAGAGCGCGAGAGAGGGAGGAAGCGAGACGAAGGGGACGGGGACGACCGGCGCCGGTTTCTGCCGGCGTCGCTCGCTGTGATGGCCGGAGAAGGTGCCGCGAGGAAGAGGAAGTAGGGGACGCGAAGCGAGCACGCGGAAAAGACAGAGCGGTAGCGCGAGGGAGAGTGAGAGGGCGCTGCCGGCGGCGCCTAGCGCCGGCTTCGGCCGGCGTTGGTGGCGTCCGGTGGCCGGAGTGGAAGGCAGCAACAGAGAGAGAGATGGTGAGGCAGGGGAGGACGAGGGGAGGAAGCAGGGAGAGAGAGAGAGCCTGAATTTTTAAGTCTGCCTTCATATTCCGAGAGTTCTTTCTCTGGATTATTCCTTAGAAAAATCTAATTTGGTTATTTTATTATTGCCTTATTTACTTATTTTGTTTCCTTTTATTGTTACTTTCAATTTTGTTTTTAATAACGATGCTCACGAATTAAAATCTTATTGTGAGATTTTTATTAGGGCCACTTCGTCGCCTTAGCCGCATAACATACGAGATAAAAAAAATAGTTTAAATATAAGATATCGAATTGAAGTGCACGCGCTCAATTATATAAATAGTGTAATTAATAAAATAAATAATCTGATTTTAAAATAAATAATGTGATTTAGGGTCGGGTTGTTACAAATGCCCTCTAACTAGGGTAAAAAGATGAAAAATCTAACTAATGTAGTGCCTAAATGCAAACCTAAATGAAGATGATGAGCGAGTATGTACAACCTAAACTAATATGTACCCAAGTCACCCACCAAAACATGATAACCATCATCCAAGTCACCCCCCATGCTTAGGACTTTCATTGTCCTCAATGAAATGCAAAAATCGAAATGAGCAAAGGAGGGAAGGGGAAACTTACAATGGGGTCACTCGGACCCGGGTTGGCCAAGTAAAATCGAGAAAAAAATGATGAAATCGGACTTCCCAAAGTCTTCAACAACTTCAAAGGCAAGGTTTCTCTCACCTTAAGCTTCAAAAATGCAACAATGAAAGATGAACTTGAGGAGAGAGAAAATCTGGAAATTGGTGGGTGAAGATGGGTGAAATGGGGATGGTTAGTGATGAAATCAAGTAGATGATTGAAGGTAGAATTGATGTAATGGAAGAGAATAGGAGCGAGTTTGATGGGAGGCGCGGCGTGGAGGAAGGTGGCACACAACGGTGCTTAGGGTTTGTGGCCGGAAGGAGAGAGAACCGCGAATTTGAATGCGGGCGGACGAGTCGCACAACCTGTGCTGAATCCGTGCTTAACTCCGTGCCAACCCACGACAGTTCTGAAAAATTGCACGGGCAGGCCGCACAACCCGTGCTTGCAACCGTGCCGAACCCATGCCAACCCACGACATTTCTGGAAAAATTGCACTGGGCAGGCCGCACAACCCGTGCTGCAACCGTGCCGAACCCGTGCCAACCCATGACATTTCGGAAAAATTTTCTAGGCAGGCCGCACAACCCGTGCTGCAACCGTGCTGAACTCGTGCCGCGGGTTTGTGCCACTTTTCACCAACTTTGAGCTCAATGAACTTCTTTAACCTGCAACACTCAGCCAATTAAGCATCAAAATACCTCAAATTAATCCAATAAACTCTCTCAAACACACTCTCATCAACCCTACTTGATTCCCTATTCCTCAAACATTTTATTGCACTCTTTTTTTTTTTTTTTTGCATTGCTTTTTCTTTTCACTCAGATTTTTTTGTTCACTCTCACCCCTCAATAATACATCACACAAACTTTTCATCATCTCCTTTTTTTCTTTGTTTCTAAATAAAAATAATCTAAGCTAGAAAGTTAGAAAACTTGGGTTGCCTCCTAAGAAGCCCTTGTTTAAGGTCCCAAGCTTGACCAAAACTCTTTGGCTATCGGAAATGGGGAGGAAAGTGCTTGAAACCGCCCTCCGAATAGGCTCTTCTTGGATGTAGTGCTTGAGCCTTGAGTCTTATTGTTTCCTCCTTAGATTGGCTCTTAGAGCCATCACCAATTAAGCATTTCTCTAAAGGGTCCCTCACAAACCCATGTGGTAGCCATTCATCGTGAAAAATTGGCTTCAACACATCCACCCTACAACATGTGTTTTCAAGAGTTGGGGTGGACATGGACTGGGTGAGATTAAACTCCACCTTCTCTTCCCCAACATGTAGTGAAAGCTTGCCATTCTTCACATCTATTAAGGCTCCGGCGGTGGCAAGGAAAGGCCTACCCAAAATCACATGGGATAAAGAATTTTCCGACTTGGAGTGACGCATTGTAACGCCCCCAATCACCATTACTTAATAATCCCTTCATTAGGGACTAATACGTAATTTCGCAGCGGAAGATAATAATCGAAGGCGTTACCGCCGTCCTAAAAAAGGACAAGGCTAAATAATTGAAATAAAATGAAATACGTTTTGGGCATCCACGGTTCTTTTTCAAAAATGCTTGTTAGGAGTAACTACTTAATACCCAAGTAGCTATGTCATCCCAAAATACGGTTTACGGGTTTAGCAATGCAATATTTATACAACCTAGACTTTTGTCTAATACACAAGATAATGTACAACGATTCCCAAGGCCATACCTAACCCCGGTTGAAGTTAAAATCACTGTGAGCGTCTATGTATCTTCAGGTTTGCGAATGCCACGAGGCTGGCTAGGGTTTGCCTGCGTCGGACTTAATAAATGGTTGATTGTTCGCCGGTGCTTCTTCCTAAAACAAAAACAATAAAATATTTGGAAAAGTGAGTCGAAACTCAGTACGAACATTCCTACACTCGTAAAATAACTTTGAACAATATATTGATTGAGCGCGCGCATTTCAATTCATTTTAGTTTGAAATCGGGGGAGAGAATATGAGTAAAACATGCTTGCTGGTTATTATCCGGAAGTGGAACCCCTTGGTAATTGATACGATCGTTGAACAGGTGTCACCCCGGCCGATCGATAACCCGAGTTGACGCCGCGCACGGGTATAATTGGCGGGCCTAAGCCCTTGGTAATTGATAATTGGGCGGGGACCACTTAATTAGGTGGCAAAACTTGATTTGCAATGATTCATTATTAGATACGTATATATGAGAAATGTTGAGATTTGATGAAATATGTGAATTTTCGCAAGGCACGGGCAATGAACGTACCTGAATTGAAAATATTTGTTTCTCCCCTTTTGCAGAAATTTGAGTCACCAGCTATTCGGTAACTGAAGTGGCCTCAGCTCTGTTTAAAATGGATTTCTAGGGTTAATAATGTTTTCTTGAATTTTAATGCTTAAATTTGTATAAGCTTTAGTAATGTATTTCATTTCTTATGTTCGTATGAAAATCGATTAAACTAATGTTTGTATTACTTAGCTTTACTGCGTTTATTGAATATAACTCATATTGATTAAAGGAGTTGATTAGGCTATCTAAATATCCAATGATGTTGGTGTTATTTGATTTGCTAGTTGACTTGGATTGAAAATGGTGAATATATATATACGTGCCCAAACACTTATTTTTAATTCCTTCCTCACTTCTCCCTTCTTTGCATTCAAAACCCATAGTTAAGCGATTATTCAATCTACCGATGCCTTTCCATAGGTAGGCCTTATAATTACCCAAATTGCTCAAAATTTCATTCATATACCAACTTAAGGTCATGAGCCTTATTCTCACAATAACATTCACATTCACAATCGCGATTAGGCAAACCTAATGCTCAATTATTTTCCATACCTGTACACTTGTACATTATCGAATTTCAACTTCTACGCACACATTCTCCTTCGTTGCTCAATATAATCATTTCCAAAATGTAATAGTTCCACCCAATTGTTCCATTTGCTACTAAAACCTCCTCAATCTCATTCGTTAGTTCATAATTTTCCCAAAAGGAATCACATTTATTCACATTCATACCCTCAATTCGCCACAACACCAAACCTACATTCTTCACGCCAATTCGAGTTTTCCCCAAATTAGTCTTTAAGTTCATTACACAAACATGTCTATAAATCCGATAATTCAATTTCACAACTACAGACAATCGAGTAAATGACAAACTGTAATAGTTTAGGGTTTGAGGTTTTACCTTCGAATTCACGGAGGAAGTCGGGGATGAGAGGCGAGAGATGGTGGCGCGTGGCGGCTGCACCGGCGACCACTGGGCAGGGGACGGCGGCTGGCTCCGGCGGCCGCCGCTGCTGGTGGTTGGCTTGTTAAGTGCCGCGGGCAGGGCAGGGAGCAGGGCCGCGCGGAAAGGGAGAAGAAAAGCGATGGCGTGAGAGAGGAGGCCGGTAGCCTCGGCCGGTGCTAGCATCGGCTTCGCCCGGCGTTAGGCTGTGCCCGGTCGCCGGAGCCGGTGCGACCGAGGGGAGGTTTGGAGAGGCAGGGCGGAAGCGGGGAACGCGAGGGAGCGAGAGCGAGAGCCACCGTGCGGGAGGGCGAGCCGCGCTTGCCGGACAGCGCCTAGCACCGGCTTCGGCCGGCGTTGGTGGCGTCCGGCGGCCGGGCTGTGAGCCGGCAACAGCAGAGCGAGAGGCGAGAGGGGAAATGAAGGAGGGAACCGAGAGGAAGCGGGGAAAGGGAAGAGCGAAGAAACACGGGAGAGAGAGAATGAGCTCGAACATTTTTAAAGCTGCCTAACATATTCCGAGAGAATTCTTTCTCTGGATTTTTCTTTAGAAAAATCTAATCTCGTCATTTTATTATTTTTGATTTATTTCTTTATTTACTTATTTTGATTTCTTTTATTGTTACTTTTAAATCTTGTTCTTAATAACGATGTTCACAAATTAAAATCTTATTATGAAATTTTTATTAGGGCCACTTCGTCGCCTTAGTTGCATAACATACGGATAAAAATAGTTTAAATATAAGATATCGAATTGAAGTGCACGCGCTCAATTATATAAATAGTGTAATTAATAAAATAAATAATGTGATTTAAAATAAATAATTGTGATTTAAGGTCGGGTTGTTACACGCATCTTCTAGAATTCCAATTGAAAACTTGACGGATCGATCCGCCAACCGAAGAGAGATGGTGGTTGGCTTCAACTCTCCCATTTGAAGCCGCTTGCAAATAGAGTAGGGCATAAGGCTAACACTTGCTCCAAGATCACACAAGGCCTTAATAATGGCTACATCTCCCACAGAGCATGGTATGGTAAAACTACGTGGATCGAAAGCTTTGGGGGTAGTTTATTTTGGATGATGGCGCTACACTCCTCTGTGAGAGATATGGTGGCATGCTCTAACAATTTCCCTTTGTTGGAAAGCATCTCCTTAAGAAACTTGGCATAAGAAGGCATATTGGTGATAGCTTCCAAAAAGGGATGTTGACATACAGCTTCTTCAACATCTCCATAAACCTAAAAAATTTCTTTTCCTCCTTAGCTCTCACAAGCCGTTGTGGAAATGGAATGGGAGGCTTGTAAGGTTTAGGTGATGGCATGGATGAACTCTCAATCACAATTTGCTCATTTTCACTCTCCTTAGCACCACCCTCAATAACACCTTCCTTCACAACATCATGCGCATCCTCACTCTCCTTCTCCTTCCCCGTTTGGCTCACCTTAGGTCCTTCTAACTCCTTCCCGCTCCTCAAGATAATGGCATTGATGTGCCCCTTAGGATTTGGCTCGGGTTGTGCTGGCAACTTCCCTTGGGATTGGGTAAGGTGGTTCACTTGTTGAGGAATTTGTGCAATTTGGGTCTCTAACATCTTTTGATGAGTGGATAATTGCTCATTAGTCTTGGTTTGGGCTTGGATGAAACCTTCCATGAGAGTTTCAAGGTTAGATTTCTGTGGAGGTAGAGGAGGAGGATTGTATGGAATGGGAGGTTTGTGGTGGTGAATAGAAAACGGGTGGTTGAGATGGATTTTGGTGGGGATGGGGATTGTTGTTTCGGTAGGAGAAATTGGGATGATTTTTCCAACCGGGGTTATAGGTATGAGAGTAGGGGTTGTTCTATGGTGGTGGCCTAGGAGGGAAGTTGTGGAGAGCATTAGCTTGCTCGGATGTTGAGAAGCTAGAATGACACTCCAAATGGGGATGAGGGCCGCCACATGCTTCACAAGAATATCCCATCTCTTGAGCGGTGGAAGAAGAAGAAGTGCCAATGGAAGGGTTTGCCACAAATTTCTCCATTTGCAATGTGAGAGCTTCCACCTTGTTGGCCAAAAGAGCCACTGCATCCACATTATGCTTTACCCGTTCTCGATCATCTCTTCTAACGCCCCAATTGTAAGCATTGGAAGCCATCTCCTCTAATAGAGCATCAGCTTGCTATGTTGTCTTCTTCATGAATGTACCCCCAAGGCATTGTCTACAGATAGTCGCACCGAGTCCGAAAGCCCCTCATAAAAAATTTGAGTGAGCATCCATGGTTGAATACCATGATGAGGGCACTCTCACTGCATCCCTTTGAACCGCTCCCAAGCTTCAAACAAAGACTCTCCGGGATGTTGCTTGAACTGGATTATATCAAGCCTTAACTTGGAGGCCTTGCCTGGTGGAAAGAATCGATTGAGGAAGGCAAGGTTCAACTCAGCCCAAGTGTGGAAAGAGTTGGGAGCACAATTTTCGAGCCAGTTCTTTGCCTTATCGGTGAGGGAAAAAGTAAAGAACTTCAATCTGATGTACTCGTCATTTACACCCGCCATCTTGATCATGCCACAACGCTCGAGAAATGAATTGATGTGCTTGATGGGGTTCTCCGCAAGTGACCCTCTAAATTGACTCTGCTCAATGAGGTGTATGAAACCGGGCTTGAAATCAAAATTGGTTCCCTCCGGTAGATCGGGCAACAAAATAGCGGAGCCTCCCGTACCCGTTGTAGGAGCTGAGTAGGATTGAAGGGTACGAGGTGGAGGAGGTGGGGGTGGATTTCCAGCCATATTTTGCTTCTTTCTTCGCCTACGAGCTGCACCACTAATGCGCCCGACGGTTGCTTCAATTTCGGGATCAAGAGGTGCTAATTCTTCACCTCTATGATTCCTCCTAAGCATACACTCAAGAAACTATACCAAGCGTAAGTAGGCTCAAGGAAAGATAAAAGCAAAAAGGAAGAATAAAAATAAAAAAATAATAAAAAGCTCAATTCAAGAGTGTCACGTTACTTAAACTAAAGAGTGGCGCTAGCTCCCAGGCAACGGCGCCATTTTGTTGTTGTATTATAGAGAGTACGGTTGTCGGTCTCGGGGAGCTAGGTCTCTTACAAGTCTAAGGTCAATGTCCTTTTGAACTAAGCAACGGAACAGTTCACTTGGTTGGTAATATAAACACTTAAAGAACGAAATAAAATCAGATAAAGAAAACCTTAGGTAGGTATTTACCAAACTAACATGCCAACAATCTTAATTATATGCTTCTATACTATTCACAACTGAGATTAATTAGGGAATCGATGCAGTTCAAACCACCTAAGCCTTCTCTTGAAGGTCATTAAGCTAACTCAATTGAATTAATTGTTGTTCTCACACAATCACAACCAAAGAATTACATGATTATCGACTCTTCCCTTAATAACAACCTAAATTATTCTCATATCTAAGTTGTAGTCGTCCAACAAGTTGAAGTAGAACTAAGCCTCTTCTCTCGAAGTCTACTCAATTTCCAAAAATAATAAAGGCAGGATTCTCTCGAACCTCACACCAATTCACAAGTATCAACAAATCGAAAATTCATCAAACAATTGCAAATTAGCATTAAAGCATAAATTACGATTAAACTAGCATATTAGTGGCAAAATCCCCAACCTAAGTTGAAAATTTAGCCACACATATTCATGACATTTGACAGCAGATTGAGGAACGAAGACTGAAAAGAATGAAGGATAAAAGTGGAGAGAAGAATGATAATACCGTGAACTTGAATTAACTTGCGATTAATAAAAAATAACTCCAAGTTTTGATCTCTTAACAATGGAAATGAGTGCTTACAAGTAGAGAGAAACTAGCCTAGAAAACGCAGCATAAAAGTCCGTCCCGAAAATTAACAGTTTACGGAATAAAATGTGCGAAAAACGAAAGCCGCCGATTGGCACGACCGATCTTGAAACCGTGTTTAACCCGTGCAAGCTCACGACTTCTTCAATTAAATTCCAAATTCCTAGCATGGCCTCGTGCGGACTCCGGCATTGCTCGTGCTGACCTCTTGGGCTTCAGCACAGCCTGTGCTAGGTCTTCTTTTCCTTCTTTCCTTCAAGCATAGCCGAGTGCTACGATCAGTGCTGACTTGGCTTGACTTCTTTCTTCGCTCTCCGACCTTCTATGGCTTCCCGCTCGTTTCCTTAGCACTTTGAAAGATATATTCTTCATCGTAAAAGACGGGATTACCTCAAAACATAGAAATTCACACACTTCAATCATACATGAAGAAAGTAAGCGAAATCAAATAAGAATTTAGGTGAGAAGGCCTTTGAAGTGCTGAAATTAGCCAATAAGAGAACGAGAAAAGAACGTAAAATTCCGGTTTATCAAGAGACTTGGTCAAATTTGGGCGACATATAAAATGAGAGAAAAGTGGTTAAACCTTTTAATAAAATGTCATGCACACTTCCCCCATCGCCATGTTATTTTACCACCAAGTCTTACTGCTGGAAGTCGGTGGTGAGATACCCATAATTATTAGCTTCAAAGGTCGGGATGTTGAAAGATTAATCAATACTTCGACATATTATCATTAACGAGTCCAAAATTTGAGATATTAAAATCCAATATTCTTTAAAGCAAAATGTTCCAATATCATTTGCATATAAAATATCAATATTAACACTAGGAGGGGACTTAAAAAAACTCACTGATTTTAGATGCTTCATTGATTATATGTGTTCAATATTCAATATGATTCTTACATTATATAGTCAATATGATTCCTTATGAATTATAATATGAAATTTAGAATGTTTACTGTATGACTCTGTTTAGAAACCAGTTGTTAGCTATTAACTATTTATATTAGTTGTTTGTTGTTAGTTGTTTGTATTAGTTTTTTAACTTAACTATTTACACTAGTTATTTGTGAAAAAAAGGTGTTTGATAAAATTATTTGTTTCTAACAAAGTTGTTTGGTGAAATTCATTTATGCATATAACTCAATTTCATTATCTATTTTGACAATACAATTTTAATATTGTGTATTTATTTTTCTTCTCAATATTATGTGATATATGAAAGTATATTTATACCTCTTCCTAAATTTAATTATGAAAATATTTTTTTACTAATCATTTGATTTCATTACTAATATGTTAAAAATTTATATGATAAAACTACTTATTTTTTATGATTAGCAATGGTAATTATGATATGCCTCCTTTAATCCCATCGCAATCTAATTATTAATAATGAACCCAAACATATACCAACTTATTTAAAAATAACTCAAATCCATCTCATTATGGGTGGATTGGAGTGAGTACCTACGGATTCAGGTTCAATTGTCCTCTTAAATTATGACAGACTAATTCATAGAAATTATTTGTAATTTAAGAAAATTAAAATTAAGAAATATTAATTTAAATAAGATTTTCTTTTTCTAATGAAATTTAGTATAATTAATAAAAATTATTTGTGATTTAAAAAAAAATTCCAGTATAAAAAGTTATTTCAAAAATTTATTCACCATCCAACTCAATTAATTTTTTTAATTAAAATTAAATAATTAATTGACCCAAAAATTATTTGCCAAATAGGCCCATATTAAAAACACAAAAAGGTACCGAAAAAAAAAAAAAAAGAAAGAGAAAAACAATGCGTCAATGCCGTGTCGTGTCGTTAATCGAATTCTTGACTTGGGCATTTTCTTCGTCGTTGCTCACTAATTTCTCGTTTCACTCTAAATTCATTGAATGTTTTTTTTTCCAAACAAGACTTTGAAGAGTAAAAGTGTACGTGCCTTTCTTGTGGAAAATATGTCAAAAATGAGGGAACCTTTGAAGAGTAAAAGTGTACGTCCCTAGCTCTCCTCACTTTAACGCGTCTGCTGTCCTCACCCCTACCAGATCTGCCAGGCCCCTTCTGCCACACGTTTGTCGTTCCGATTAGTTATGTGTCGGATACTCTCTACTCTATACTCTATACTCTCTACTTCGGCGTTGTTTGACAAGCGAGATGTTAGTTGTTAATTATTTATATTAACTATTTATCTAAGTTGTTGACATTGTCTGTTTGCGGAAAAAATGTTAGGTAAAATTGATTATTTATAACAAAGCTACTTGGTAAAATTACTCAATTTCATAATCTATTTAAACTTTACAATTTTAATATTACATATTTATTTATTTTTTAATATTGAGTGATGTACAAAAGTACATTTATACCTTTTACCAAACTTTGATTACAAAACAATTTTGTTTACTATTGCTTAATTTTAATTTTAATAATTATTTAAAATTTACATGACAAAACTATTTATTTTTTATGATTAGCTATGGTAATGGGACATGCCTCTTTTAACTCCATTTGAACTTAATTATTAACAATGACTCCCAAACCCATACTAACCTATTTAAAAGTAACCCAAATCCATCTCATTAGGGGTGCATCGGACGGCTACCATGGGTTCGGGTATAATTACACTCCCAAATCATGATATATTAATTAATAGAAATTATTTATATTTTAAAAAAATTAAAATTTAAAAGCATTAACTTAAATAGGGTTTTTTTTTTAATGACATTTAGTATAATTTTATTAAAGTCATAAGGTTAATATAGTAATTTTAGAGATTAATCATAAAAACTCTTCCAAATCTTTTTACAAAAGAGCTATTCCACATAACTTTTTACGAAAATTTGTTTGCTAAAAATCCCCTTTTGACTGCATTTGCTTCACAAGTTGGTCTCTTACTTGATCCTCTTGCCATTTAACAGATTTAAAGTCATTTGTATTGCCGATATGCTAATTGGAATGTATTTAGAAATCAAAGCACTGGGACATTCGATTTGACAAATTGACACAAATTTATTGTCATTGCCTAAACTTTAAAACCCGATCTCTCTACGCGTATTTATCATGAAATTCGATCTTTTTGTTTTCATCCAATATTAAATTTAAAAATTCAAATTAGAGTTTTTAAGACCCAAAAAAAAAAAAAAATGGATGAAGTGAAATTTAGTGTCATTGCCTATATTGTGTTCATATCACAATAAATCTTTCATTATTTTCCCTCATTATTCATCAACTCTAAAAATTAAAAATGGAACCCTTTTTGTGTGCTGAATTCCATCCCTTAGATCACATCCAACGGCTGTGAATTTTTAGGGGGAAAAAGGTTCGTACCAGGAGCGGGAGGGGTCTCTGAAACAGAGATTGATTTCTCGGGAGCTCTCTTTCTCTCTCTTCCCCGAGATATTAACTCCGGATGATCCAGACGACACCATACTGTTCATCTTTTCGCCTCCTGCGGCTAACCGGCAATTTCTTTGTTTGTGTTGCACGGAATTTATGGTTTTTTTTTTCCAATTTTTGGGCCTTTTTGTCTGCTGAATTCGAGCTTTCTGTTGGTAGTCGGATTAATTTGGCAGGAAATTTTGATGTATGGTTCAAATTTGCCTTCTTTTGTGGCTGAATATTGGGTTCCTGAGAGAGAAAGAGAATTTGGGCTAAGACCTTTTTTATTAGTGTGTTTGAATTGAAGCTGTGGCCTACATCTTAGTTTGAGATTGTTGCACTTTTAGGGTTAATCTTGTATGGATGAATTTTTAGGCAGTGATGACGGTTGATATTCGCGTGTTTTTTAGGCTTGGTAGGGTTGATTAGCTTGGCCTCTGAGCTTGGATTTGTTTGGTTGCATTGGCTTGGCCCTACGTTCTTTGCATTGGCAGCTTTAGTGGTGGAACATTCAGGATTAAACTTATGCATAGCTTATTAGCTCAAGTGGTAGAGCATTTGTGTACTTACACAAAGGATGTGGGTTCAAATCCCACATAGGCTTATTACTGCTGTGGCAACTCATGAGAGAGAGAGCATTTTGGCGGCCTTGTATTCTGTTTTCCGAATAGAGGAGCTAATATGGTTCACTGTTTTGGTGGATTTTATCTGTGAGTGAAAGTAGGGGATCGCAGGATTGGTGCTATGCTGAGGCAATTGAGTTTAATATTGGGGAATGGAAATATTTCAGAAATCCTAAAACTGGTGTTTAGCCTATGTAAGATTTGAACCTACATCTTTGTACAATTGTACTATGCTCTACCAGTTTTGTTAGACACTCATGCTAATTGAACTAGATTGGACCATACTTTAGAAGTAAACTGTATGCATGACCCTTTCTTCTTTTGAACTTTAAAAGTGGGGCAACGTTGTCCAAAATTCCTGAATCCATATTTTTCCAAGCTTTGAATTTTCATGAAAATGGCTTTTGTAACTTTCAAAGAAAAAACCATCCAGACGACTCTCAAAATCCAATCCATAAATTGTGATTGCACTAAGGGAAGATAATCACAGAAACGGCAGAAGCTGTAAATCCTCTCTGTACTCTTAACATGCTTCACAAAATTTACATTTGTTTCTTGTTTTGTGCACTGCTAAGCTCAGCAACATCAAGAGCAAGAGCAACACAAGCTGAAACACTAATCAGATGGAAACACACGTTGTCAGAATCTGATTGTCTGACTTCGTGGATCCTTTCTGATGCTGGCAATCTTTGCAAATGGTTTGGCATTGTCTGTGATGACCTCTATTCCATTACCAGCATTAACCTCACCAGTTGTGGCCTCACTGGCACACTTGCTGGCTTCAGTTTCACTGCTTTTCCTAATATGACGATGCTCAGCCTCAGCGGTAACAACCTCAATGGCCAAATCCCGTCAAGCATTGGTAATCTCTCTAAGCTCACCCACTTAGACCTTAATTCTAACTTCTTTGAAGGGTTTATTCCCCCTGAAATTGGTCAACTGTCAAAGCTTGAGTATCTCAACCTGTGGAATAATGATATTGGACAAAGAGTTCCTATTGAAGTTAGTAGTTTGGAGAGTTTACAGTTCCTTGACCTTGGGTCGAATTACCTTGAAAACCCCCAATGGTCGATGTTTACTAATATGCCCTTCTTGACCTACTTAAATTTCGGGTTCAATAATTTGAAAGGGGAATTTCCTAGTTTCATTATAAACTGCAGGAACTTGACTTACTTATCACTGTCAGAGAATTACTTCAGCGGGTTGATTCCAGAATCACTTTTCACAAGTCTTTCCAAGCTTCAGCACCTAGACCTTCGTGATAACATGTTTGTAGGACCAATATCTCCTAATATTTCCAAGCTATCAAACTTGACTGAACTTTACCTTCAGTGGAACCAACTTACTGGTACCATCCCTGGGAGCATTGGTGCAATTTCTGGACTCAAATTTCTAGATTTGTCTAACAATTCGTTAACGGGGAGCATTCCTTCAGCCATTGGGTCATGCACTAAGCTTACATTTTTGTCTCTTGCTAAGAATTCACTCTCTGGGGAGTTGCCTTTATCTTTGGCCAATCTTAGTAGTCTTTTGGAACTATGGTTATCTGAGAATAACTTGTCTGGGAAGTTATCCCCATATTTACTCACCAACTGGACCAAGTTAACAACCTTGGTACTCCAAAACAACAGAATGAGTGGCATTATCCCGCAAGAAATTAGTCAATTAACAAGTCTTAAGTGGCTTCTTCTCCACAACAACAGTTTCACTGGTTCCATACCTTTAGAGATTGGCAATATGGGAGCCTTGATAGAAATTGGCCTTTCAGATAATCAATTGACTGGTTCAATACCTCGAACCATTGGGAACTTGCGCCACCTTTCCACCCTGAGTCTTTTCATGAACAACCTCACTGGTATGCTTCCTCCAGAGATTGGAAATCTCACCTCATTGACAACTCTCGATGTTTGTATGAATCAACTCTACGGGGAGTTGCCAGATACCTTGTCTCGCCTTAGGAAACTACAAAAATTTCCCTCCACAGCAACAATTTTGTTGGGAGAATTCCAGAGAATTTTGGCGAAAATAGCCCTCTTCTTGCTAATGCTTTTTCTTCAACAATAATTTTGTGGGGGAACTGCCTCCTGGATTATGCAGTGGTTTCAAACTAATAGAGTTGACAGTCAATGGAAACAATCTTACTGGAGGAATTCCAAATTGCTTGAAGAATTGCTTGGGGTTAGTGAGGGTTCGTTTTGATGGCAACCAATTCACGGGGAACATCTCAGATACGTTTGGTGTACACCCAAATCTAAGTGTTGTCTACCTGAGTGGCAATCAGTTCGTCGGTAAGATTTCACCCAAGTTGGGAGAATGTGGGAATCTGACAGACCTTCAGCTGGGGGAAAACAAGCTTTCTGGGGAAATACCAATAGAGCTTGGGAAGTTACACAAGTTGCAGGTTCTAAGTCTTCATTCAAATGATTTGAGCGGGAAAATACCTGAAGAACTGGGGAGTTTGAGCTCATTATACAATCTTAATTTAAGCCGGAATTTCTTGACAGGCGAAATCCCACAAAGCATGGGATCCTTGCAATCTCTTCAGTTTCTTGATTTATCAGCAAACAGGTTTACTGGGGAAATCCCTCGTGGGCTTGGTAAATGTGGTAGCTTATTGAGCTTGAATTTGAGCAATAACAACTTATCAGGCAAAATACCTGTAGAGCTTGGCAACCTGGGTCAGCTTCAGGTCATGTTGGATCTTAGCAGCAACTCTCTTTGTGGTCCAATTCCTGAAAATCTTGGAAAACTTGTATGCTTGGAGAACTTGAACCTCTCTCGCAATCATCTCTCTGGGCAGATACCTCGAACACTATCAAGCATGAAAGGCATAGAGTCCCTGGATCTCTCCTTCAACAATTTATCTGGAATAATCCCTAGGGACAGCTTTTTCCAAAAAGGGGCCTACATGGGGAATTCTGGCCTTTGTGGGAATGCAACTGGATTACCCTTTTGCAATGACAATAAGCATAAAAAAACCCACAAAAAGTTGGTTGTTTCAATCATCGTACCAATTGCTTCCGCATTTTTACTTGTAGCATGTGGTGTTGCCACTTTGATGTGTTGGCGGAACAAGAAACAAAATGATGAGGAGCACAACAGTTCAAATTTGTGGGAGAACGCATCTTTAATAAGGGGAAAAGAAGGGAGACTCTCATTAAGTGAAATCTTAAAAGCTACTGACGAGTTCAATGATATCTGTTGCATTGGAAAAGGCGGATTTGGTATGGTGTATAGGGCATCGTTGCCATCCGGTCATGTAGTTGCTGTTAAAAAGCTGAACACGTCAGAATCTAGTGATGTTCCAATGTCAAATAGACAGAGTTTTGAGAATGAAATAAGGACATTGACAGAGGTCAGGCATCGAAATATTGTCAAATTATATGGGTTTTGTTCCAAAAATGAGTCCATGTATTTGATCTATGAATACATCGAAAGGGGCAGTTTGGGGAATTTGTTGTATAGTGAGGAAGCGAAGCGTGAACTAGGGTGGGGAAGAAGAGTTAATATTGTAAGAGGATTGGCTCACGCACTTGCTTATTTGCATCATGATTGCTCCTCACCAATTATTCACCGCGACATCTCTTTGAATAATGTCTTGATTGATTATGAGTTTGAGCCTCGACTTTCAGATTTTGGCACTGCGAAGCTGCTAAATCCTGATACATCTAGTTGGACAACAGTTGCTGGGTCTTATGGCTACATGGCACCTGGTGAGTTGTAATTTTTGTGCTTTACATATATTGATGACTTTTAAAGTATCTTAGTTCTAGAGACCTCAACTTTCAGAGGTTATGCATTCACGTGCAGTAGTTTGCTTATTTTTTGGACTGTGGATTGTAGGTAATTTTTGTCAGCTTGAGTTATACAGGACTGCAGTAAATGACTCGCTAAATATCCTCGACTTGTCTTCATTTTAAGTAATAGGCAATCGACTGTTAGTGTAGCATCAGAACCAAAGTAACATTTTGGCAATTAGGGGAGAGATTTCTATATCTGAACAACCCCCATTTGACTAAATTGAGAAACCGAGTATGGATTGAATTTGGAAATGGATTTTGCTGTTGTACATATTTGACATTTCATGCTACCAAGTCTTTCACTCAGTGCTATAAAACTGCCCTAATTTACGTTCAGAACTGTGGGACACTCAAAGGGTTGAACTGAAAAGGCTGCCTCTTTAAGTTGAAGTCCTAGCTTCGAGACCTAGGTAAGAAAAAATGGGATAGTGGCCTAGTTTGTCCTCGAGACATGTTACCTTAAACTCTCAGGTCTGCAGTGTGCTGCAAGAAATTAAGCTCGATCTCGTCTATTCATATCTTTGAAACTTGGTGGAAAAGGGGGAGGGGGGTTACTTGCATTACATACTCGACATTATCATGTTCCTTCATTTAATTATCTTGCCTGGTGTGTGTAGAGCTGGCTCTAACGATGAGAGTGACGGATAAATGTGATGTGTATAGCTATGGAGTAGTGGCACTAGAAGTTATGATGGGGAAGCATCCAGGGGAACTTCTATCCTCCTTGAGTTCAGCAACGAATATGTCTGATTTGCTTTTGGAAAACCATTTAGACCAACGACTACCACCACCTACAGGGCATTTGGAGCAACAAGTGGTGATCATTGTCCAGCTAGCTATGTTATGCACGAGTTCAATGCCAGAATCACGCCCAACAATGCGTGACGTGGCTCAAGAACTCTCAGCTCAAGCTCACAAATAGCTCTACTAGTCCTGCGGAGCAATGTAACTTGAAAATTGACTGCCATGTGAGGATGTAGTGGGTATACCTGGCAATCGGGTCATTCGGTTCGGTTCGGTTCGTGTTAACTTCGGATCGATCTTGTTCGGGTCCGGTTTGGTTTCGGGTTCGGGTCATCTTCGGTTCGGGTAAACTTCGGGTCAATCTCGTTCGGGTTCGTTCGGTTTCGGTTCGGGTCAACTTCGATTCGGTTCAACTTCGGGTCAATCTCTTCGGGTCAAGTTCGGATTCGATTCGAGTTAATTTTGAATTGAGTCAACTTCAGGTCATAATTGGGTCACTTTTTGGTCAAAATTGATTCAAAATTGTACCCACAAAAAAATATACCACTATAGGCACAAAAGTCCATCCTGAGAAACCCACCAAAAAAATGTGGGTTGGGTCATTTTTATTCGGGTTAAATTGATTCGGATCTGATTCCGTTCGGGTCGGTTCGGTTTCGGTGTGGGTAATTTCGGTTCGAGTCGGAATCGGGTTCATTAGATTTCGGGTCTGGTCGGTTCGGTTCGGGTCAGTTCGGGTCCGTTCATTTCGATTTTCGGGTCAAAATCGGTTCAACTGCTTTCGGATGTCGGTTCGATTTGGGTTTCGGATCGCTCGGTTCGGATCAGTTTTACCAGGTCTAGTAGTGGGGCTTGTCAGAATGCAGAAATGCTAGGTTTCAAGCTATAATAAGGCCTGCTCAAGCTCGGTTTCAGTGTTAAATAAATTGGCAAGGAAATTGTAATATGTAATAGTGATGCCACATCATACCTATGTTTTTAGTTTGGTTACCAATTTGCGAAAGGATAGTCTGTTTTGGTGATATATTTAGTCAACTTATTAGCGGTGAAAGATAAAAAATCAATACATTTTAACCATTTTTCCCTGCAAAAGATTTTGAAATTATTTGTGTTTCCGTAAACCCTAAGAAGTTTTTCCTACCACTCTCTACCCTTTTAATATATAACAACAACAATAGACCATCTCTTTAATATTTCCCTCTGTAGACTATACCCTTCTCTCTCACACACTCATTAGATTCAAGGCTTTAATTAAATTTCTTAATAAAATTTTGCCAAATAAATCCTCAAAAAATATATATCTTCCTTGGTCGCTCACATAATTATCAATTTCTCGTCCTGATCTAAGGGATATATCATTCATAGACGGCTCCCCAGAAGAAAAAAAAGGGACAATGCTCTTAGAGATAGGGGTGTGCAGAAAAACTGAAATCGAAAAACCGATCCGAAAAACTGAAAAATCGATTTTTAAAGAAAATTGGTTCGGTTAACAAAACCAAATTTTTTTGGTTCACGGATCGGTTACGGATCGGAACTTGAAAAATTCGGTTAACCGGCGGTTAATCGAACCGATTTTTTTAAAAAATCATAGGTATATAATCTAAAAGTTGTTTTATGGGATTAAAAAATTATGTTTTGCTAGCCAAAAACTTCTCTTTTGTTGTATTTTACTTTTGTTAGCTAGAAACTTATATTTTGTTGTATTTTACTTCCATTTTATTCCATAAGTTATGTTTCAAATAACGGTTAACTGCTAAACCGAACTGAAAAATCGGTTAACTGAACCTTTTGGTTTAGTTACGGATTGAAATTTTGCCAATCTGATTTTTTCGATTAATCGAAAAAATCGGATCGGTTACGGATCGAATTTTTAACTATCCGAAAGTTCGGTTAACCGAAAGTGTGGTTAACCGGTTTTGCACACCCCTACTTAGAGGTAAGAAGGGGTCAACTGCTCGGTCATAATTTTAAGCATTTTCTCCATGTTATTATGTCTCTTATCAACATTAGTGAAATCAGGAGGAGGTTGGGTCTGAGCAATGGGAGGTGGTTGCCCAGGTGTATTAGGCACAATTGGGTAAATCGGCCTTTGGTAGAAGCCAAAAAGAAACTTAGTGGGCTGAGGAATGTTTTAACCTACAACATTAGGTCCACTATTACAAAAAAATTAGGGTAATGTTTCCACCCTTCATTAAAGTTAGGAGAGTAAGGGTCAAATTTAGGCCTTTCAAATTCAGTTTTCACTTGCGCTTGCTCTTAGCATGTTGCCAAGTAAGGACAATACTCAAAAGTAATTTAAGCCTTGACAATGGGAACATGACACCAAAGGAGTTTGGAAATATTGGGGTTGAACAGTTAACCCCCTCAACATGTTTTCAAGTACAACATAGGGAAGATTGGTGAAGATTGGGGAAGATAGGGTTGAACAGTTCCGCTACTCCAATAAAAATTAGGGTGATATTTGTTACGTCGGATTTTCAAATTTTCATAGGGACCTCCTGAATTACAATAAAAAAGATCTTTGTCAATCTCAAAAATTTGCTTTTGCTATAATAGTCATCACGAGTATTTATGATCGGGATATGTTGGAGTCAAATTTTGAGATATGACAATCTCTTTTAATAAGGCCTTGTTCTATTTAACTGTAAGAAGCTGTAAGGGTGTAAGGAGTTGTAATGTTATAAGGAGCTGTAAGAAACTGTAAGAAAAACTGTAAGAAGTTGTAAGATAGTTGTAAAGTTAGTTAAAAAAGTTGTAAGCAATTGTAAGGAGCTGTAAGTTATCGTAAGAGAATCGACCCGATTATCAACCCAGTCTAAGAAGTGGGTTAATGAGTCAACTGGTCGAACCGTTTGGATCGGAGTTAAACAGGTAGACCCGATTTACCATTAAATTAGGTTGGACCGACATGACCCGTTAAAGTTTTAACTAATTTTTCTATATTTTTCTAATTTTTTATTTTCACAACATCTAATTGCTAAAAAAATATAACATGAGAATATCATACAAAATCTCAAATAAATAAAGACATGAATTTTATATTTTCCAAAATAAAAATTAAAATATAGAAAAAGATTGTTTATCATATACGAACCATTAAGACATCCAAAGTTGATTTTAACATTTTCTAACAAAAAACTTAGCATGTAAAATAATATTTTAGGGCCTTTATCATTAAATAAATAAATAAATATATATATATATATATATATATATATATATATATATATATATATATATATGATAAGAAAAATAAATACATAAATAAACAAACAAATAAAACCCTAGGGTAGCCTCATTCTTTCCCCTTCCCACTGGAGCGCCAGCCTCATTTTATTTCTCTCAGAGCTCCTGCAGCCCCAAGCGCGTCCGGGAAGCGCGTCTGACGTGGCGCGCCGCCCAAGGCGCGGCGTCCCACAGCAGGTGCGCTGCTTCCCGAGGCGCGCGCGGAGCCCGTACAGAAGGGCCTGGAGAGAGAAGAGGCGCGGATGATGTGGCAGCGTATTATTGGTTATTGGACTAAAATTAATTAGCCAAAAATAAACTGATAATTAATTAAATAATTTTGGAAATTGCACCAAGTTTCAATTAATCAAAATTGATAATAAAGTTGTACAAGTCCAACGGCTAAAATAGCCGTTGGTTTTTTTTTTTTTTAAATAACGGTAATGTTTTTAGTTAATATTTTTGTATTTTTTTTTGTATATTTTTACTGTATAAATACCTATTAAATTGACAACTTACATCATTTCATTCTCACATTGTTAGTTTGTGAAGATTGAAGTGAAGAAAATATAGTAAGATTTTGTTATCCAATTCTAAATTGTTCTTTATTTCATTTTGCTATATTTTGATGAGATGAATATTTTGTTAATTCTGTGTTTTAAAATTATTATTTTTGTAATATTTTTGTAGGAGTGTTGGAGGTGTGTAAATCAATTTAGAAGTGAAGCAAATTGTAAGTTTTTCCATATATATATATATATATATATATATATATATATATATATATATATATATATATATATATATATATATATTCTTGTTATTTTAAAGCCAAATTAATATTTATGTGAATATGTTTATTATGTAACAAAATTATGACCATAATAAAATTAAAAAATTATATGAACAAATATTACATGAATATGTATTTATGGTTAATTGAATATGATTTAATGTTGTAAGTAGTTCGAATGGATTCAAAATGTGACATATATGATTATATATATATATATATATATATATATATATATATATATATATATATATATATATATATATGGATTTAGTATGGATTGTGACATATGTTGGAAGTTATATATGTATGAATTTAGTATGGATGTGATATGCGACATATATGATAATAATAATAATATGTACAATTGTAATATATGACATATATTAGAACTTATAGGTTGATTTACAGTTAATTGAATATGAGTCAAAATTTTGTAAATATTAATTGAACAAATATTACATAAATATGAACTTATATAAGTTAGAATTTTTTTTTAAAGTCACTAAACTTTATTCTAGTGTTTTTAAAAAATCACCAAAGTTTAAATTGGGTTTAAAAAATACTAATCTTTACTATAGGGTTCAAATAATCACAAAAATTTGAGTTGAAAATAATTGTATTTGCTTCAAATAATTTTATATAAGCCAAAAAATGTAGGTGCAAATGACTATATTGGCTGCCCAACACCACATGCACCACCACAGGCAGTGGTGTAAACCGTGGCAGCATTTTTGGCCACCACGGTATGCACCACAGCCTGTGGTGGTGTCTGTGGTGCTGGGCAGAAAAGCATACCTTTATCGCTTATGATTTGATTTGGTTCCTCTTATACAATGGACCAAAATAACTTTCAAATGAATTTTTAATGATTTTTAGGGTAAAGTTTAGTGAGGTTATGGTTAAATATATTACTTTATGTGAATTTATCAATATATGGATATTTACTTATTAGAAGTGGACATAAACATATTAATTGAACATAATTTAGAACTTATCAATATATTAATTAGCTTTATTAGAAGTGGACATAAACATATTAACATGTTAGAAAATGTATAATTGTATATATGACATATATTAGAACTTATAGGTTGATTTGAAGTTAATTGAATATGAGTCAAAAATTTGTAAATATATATTGAACAAATATTACATAAATATGAACTTATATATGTTGGAAATTTTTTTAAAAGTCACTAAACTTTATTCTAGTTTTTTAAAAAATATGAAAGTTTAAATTGGGTTTAAAAAATACTACTCCTTACTATAGGGTTCAATTAATCACAAAAATTTGAGTTGAAAATAATTGTATTGGCTTCAAATAATTTTATATAAGCCAAAAAATGTAGGTGCAAATGACTGTATTGGCTGCCCAACACCACATGCACCACCACAGGTAGTGGTGTAAACCGTGGCAGTATTTTTGGCCACCACGGTATGCACCACAGCCTGTGGTGGTGCCTGTGGTGCTGGGCAGAAAAGCATACCTCTATCACTTATGATTTGATTTGGTTCCTCTTATACAAGTGAACCAAAAGAACTTTCAAATGACTTTTTAATATTTTTTATAGTAAAGTTTAGTGTGGTTATAGTTATTTACTTATTAGAAGTGGATATAAACATATTAATTGAACATAAGTTAAAACTTATCAATATATTAATTAGCTTTATTAGAAGTGGACATAAACATATTAACATGTTAGAAAAAAATATGTGAATTAATTTAGAATTTGACGTAAATTTTCTGTATGTAAATTAAACAAACGTTAGAACTTATCTATATATTATTTATATTAACAATTATTGACAAGTAATGTGACTTAACTTCAAATTAATTATATTTCATTCCATGTAGGTGTTAATTGTGATCAAATATGGATAATAATTTGGGCTCATTTACAAGTTTACTTAATGAGGAAGACAATGAAACACAACATTCACGAAATAGTAACACAAATATGTCTTCCCATACTCCAAAATGGCCTTATCCACCACCACATCCCCAATATCCATACATGCATTATCCAATGCAAAGTGGTGGATCATATATACCTCCACCATATTACCCCTTCCCACCTCATCATAATTATATATCGGGGCAAGTAACTCCACCCCATCTTCAACCCCAACCCGATCATTGAGACATTCAGAATCTCCTATTAACCCAAGCAATGATGAAATCGAAGTGCTTGAGGAGGATCCTTCATCGGGAGGGGGCAGAAAGTGGACAGAGGATGAAGATCGTCGTTTGATTAGTGCTTGGATGAACACAAGCATAGACCCCATCGTGGGGCGGACCAAAAGAAGGAAGGGTTTTGGAAGAATGTGGCCAAAGCCTTCAACGAGCACCTTCCTTCAGGAGCTGCCCAACGATCCTGGAAGACTTGTAATGGACGTTGGAGGAGGTGTGCCCCTTTGACGTCTAAGTGGACGGGGATTGTGGATGAAGTTTACCGTCTGAATCAAAGTGGGACATGTATGGAAGATGTTATTGACAAAGCACAAGACTTGTATTCTCAAAGAATGGACGGGAAAAAGTTTGAACATATGGTATGGTGGCGACTACTCCGTGAACACCCGAAATGGAAGACTTTCTGCTTCGGAAGTAACGATAGTTGCCCAAAGCGAATAAGGCTTAATGAGATGGGGGCACACTCTAACTCATCTACCCCTGTCAGTGAGGATCAATCCGGTTCGGATGGGGGTGGTCTTTTTCGCCCTATTGGTAGAAAAGCGGCCAAAAGGAAACTGAAGGAGAAGGAAACAAGTACAACTGATTTGGTGGCTAATCAACTATCTACAATGACCACAACTGCAAAGGAGAGGAGCGAGATATTGCGTGACTATGTGAAGGAGCAGGCAAGGAAGGCAGATGCAGCTGAAGAGTCAGTTCGCCTCCGACGTGAATATGAGCAGCGTAAACAATTTGAATGGGAGACAAATATTATGAGGATGAACGTTGACAACATGTCTTACAGAGAAGCAGAATATTTTAGAGGTGTGCAAGAGAAGATTTTGAGCAAGTATCGTCAAACGTCTGAGTAAATCTTTCTCCTTACCTTGAATAGAACTAGTCGTACAATTAATTTTAGTTGTAGATGAAATGAGATATGGCATAACTTTATGTATGCTTCTTAGCTTCTAAGTAATTTTCTCAGCTTCATTTGTGGGAAAACTTTTGTAACAACTTTTATTTGTGGAATGGAAATTTTCAATTTGCTTTTCATCATACATTTCTCTAATGTTATTTTCACTATTAATATTATATTTGCACAGGTGTCAAACAATGGATCATCTATCTTTATCTTCATCACCATCTTCGGACGGCTTGACATGGATAATTGAAGAGTCCGATGATGATATGCCTTTTTGGAAGAATTACTTGACGATGAGACTGAATTCCAACATATGCTTAAGATTTTACAAGCTGCAGAATCGATAGAACCTTCATCTTCATCCAGGCCACGTAAGAAAAAAGATATATTCGAAGAAATCGAGAAGAAGCTCACAATCGCTTGTATGAAGATTATTTTGCAGATGAACCCGTGTATACAGAGCAACAATTTCGTCGTAGATTCCGAATGCGAAAACATTTATTTGTTCGCATAGTACAAGCCCTCGAGAATTACTCTGATTACTTTAAGTTAAGGTATGATGCACTTGGTCGACCAGGCCTGTCACCGCTAACTAAGTGTACCGCAGCCATGAGGATGTTGGCGTATGGTATATCTGCCGATTGTGTGGATGAATACTTGAAAATAGGTGAGAGTACAGCACTTGAGTGCATGAAGAAGTTTGCGGAATGTGTCATTAATGTTTTTGGACATGAGTACTTGAGAAAGCCAACTCAAGCTGATTTCGATCGTCTCTTAGCCGTAGGGGATGCCCGTGATTTCCCAGGAATGTTGGGAAGTATTGATTGTATGCATTGGGAGTGGAAAAATTGTCCAACAGCATGGAAAGCAGCGTTCGCTAAAGGTATATACAAAGTGCCAACAATTATTCTTGAAGCATGGGCTTCATACGATCTTTGGATATGGCATGCATTCTTCGGATGCCCAGGAAGTCTCAATGACATCAACGTCCTCGATTGGTCCCCAGTGTTCCAAGAGTTGTATCAAGATCAAGCTCCGAAATGTGAATATGTTGTCAATGGTCATATGTATACCATTCCATATTTTCTGTCGGATGGTATATATCCGAAATGGGCTACGTTTGTCAAAACGATCCCACTACCACAAGGTCCAAAAGCAAAATTATTTGCTGAACGACAAGAGGGTGTAAGAAAGGATGTGGAACGAGCGTTTAGTGTCTTACAAGCTCGTTTTGGAATTATTCGTGGCCCTTGTCGCTTAATGGAGGAAGATGACATAGGTAAAGTAATGAAAGCTTGTATAATACTCCACAACATGATCGTCGATGATGAGCGAGATCAATACAACCTTGCTTATGATTACGATTATGAGCAAGTGGAGGCATGCACCCCGACATCTAATGTCCAACATGACCATCACCCATGTTATGCAACTTACTTCCGAAAATCAGCTGAAGTTAGAGACAGCGGAACTCATGCACGTTTGCAAACGGACTTGGTTGAAGAAATATGGAAACGAAACTTGGCGCGACAGAGAAATGAGTGATCCATTTTTTTTTTATCATATTGTCCGTATTTCGTAAGCGTTGAATTTTTTCTGTATTTTATTTTCCCCATATTTACGTGTTGCATTATTGTAGTAACATTGCAATTATTTCGTATCTTTTTATTTAATTTAATTTAAAATATTATTGTATCACTTGTTTAAACATTTTCATAACCTAAATTAATTAATTTAATTTTCATAGTGCACCAAATAATTTTTTTATATATTTATAAAAATAAATAATAATACAAAATATAAGATGTGAATATAATTAAATATGTTGATAAGTGGGCTCCATGATGATTATTTAAATAGGTGAGCCTTGTTGGTGAGTCTTGCATTGTGGAAGTAAGGATTTAGGAGAGAGAAAAAATGCAGCCCTTTGCTGATGTGTCATCAGTAGGTCTCACCTGGGTGAGCCTAAAACAGGCTCACCCACCGGAGATGCTCTCATATGCTCCTCTGCCGTTTCTCTCTCTACTCTCTGGTTCTCATTCCCTTTCCCCTTTCTCAATCTACCCCTTTCATGACTACAGTATCTCGGCCCTATCCCACCCCTGCCCCCGCTTCCTCTTCCTCTACTCTCTGGCTCTCTTTTTGTTTCCCTTTTTCTCAATCTACCCCTTTCATGAGTACAACCCCCTCCCACCCCTCTTCCTCTTCTTTGGTGTTTCTCTCTCAGCCTTCTCTTTCCCCCTTCTCGACCTCGTCCTTAGCTACAATTGAGCAAAAGAAAGAGAAATGTGTGGGGAGAGTGAATTTGGATAATAAGTTGTGTTGGAGGTATGTAAAAATTTGAGAAATTTAGTATATCTAATTGTGTATGTGGATGTGAATTTTGTTAAGTAAAGCATGCAAATAACCTTAAAGTAATGTTTTATGGGATATATGGATTTCGAGTGAATTAATTAATTTATGAAAAGGTGATGAAATGTTGTACTGAAAACTTGTGTAAGTTTAGTTGTCTCACATGATTCTTGGATGTGAATCTATTTGAAGGAAATATATTAGTTTTGTTGAAGAAAATAAGTTACACCTGGATCTAACGTTACAAAAAGATTGAGTTAAAGAGTATTTATACGTTAATTTGAGTTGGTTAGTTAAGTTGAGGATTGATACTAGGTGAAAAAGGTGTTAATAACAAGGATTGAAAACAATATTTAAGTTTGATATGATTAAGCGAGTTCCAATAGCAGTTGGGAAGTTAGAATCATTTTTTTTAAATGTATGCTAAACAAGTTGCAATTTTCAAAATAAAAATATTTTGATTTAAGTAAATTAACAAATTATAATTCTGTGAAAGTCAATGGAACTAGGTTAACCAATTTTTTGAAGTGAATTATAAGCAATTATGTGAATTTAATTATCAATAGTATTGCAATGAAACTTAATTTAAACATTACTAATAATAAAGACATATTTGGATTAGCAACAAGGCCACTCTCATCGTCAACAAGCTGCTAAATCAATATTTCATAAAGGGGAAGGAAATATTTTAAATTAAGATACGTTCATTGCCTGTACTCTTCGAAAATTCACATGTTTTAAGCAAATTCAATATTTCTTATATATATAACTAATAATGAATCATTTGCAAATTAAGTTTTGTCACCTAATAAAGTGGTCCTCGATCAATTATCAATTATTAATTATCAGGGCTTACGCCCTTCAATCCTACCGCGCGGCTTCAACTCGGGTTCTGGGTCGGCCCAGGACGTGTGCACCTTATTCAAAGATCGCATCAATTATACAAGGGGTTCCACTTACAGATAATAACCGGCAAACAAGTTTGACTCATATTCTCTCCCCTCTGATTTCGAACTAAATGAATTGAAATGCGCGTGCTCAATGAAATTGTTTTCAAAGCAATTTGAATGTGCAAGAATGTTCGCACTGAGTTTTGACTCATTTTTTGAAATATTTTACTATTTTTGTTTCAGGAAAAGCATTGTTGAACAGTCAATTACCTACCAAGATTGACGAAGGTAAAATATAGCTGGACATGTTGCATTTGTGGTTCCAATAGTGTATAGATGCTCACAGTGATTTCACCTCAATCGTGGCTTGAGACTAATTTTGAAAATCATTAGAGGTTGCGTAAGGTCTCATGTTAAAGAAGTATATGAGATTGTATTGAAATATATGCAAGCAAGCCTCTAAGTTATATTTTGGGTCCCGTTTAAATACGGTTTGTACCTTAACCACTTGGGTTGTAAGTAGTTATCATCATAACGATCCAACCTACATGTAACACTTAGATATGCAAATTGTATTTCATTTTTATTTCATTTACTTAGCCTGGTCCTATTCTTAGGACGGCGGTAACGTATATGATCGTTACATTCCACTGCGGCCATACATAATACTTTCTAAGTTAGGAATTATTAGGTAATGGTGATTGGGGGCGTTACAACATGTATTCCATTACAACAACAAACAATAAAGGGGACATGAGGTCCCCTTGTCTTATCCCTCTACCTACTTGAAATTTAGGTAAAGTTTTCCCATTAAAGTAAAGGGAGTAAGAAGCACTTCTTAGGCAAGTCATAATCCAACTAATTATCTTTTGAGGGAAATGAAACCCATACAATGTTTCCTCTAGAAAGTCCCAGTACAGGGATTCATAAGCCTTCTATATATCCACTTTAATCATGCATCTAAAAGTTATAGTATTCCTACTATACCCTCTTGCTATCTCCTAACATAGCATAATATTGTGAACAAGTTGCCTGCCCTTGACAAATACACATTGGCTAGGAGATTTCAGTGTAGGTAGCACCTCATTCAATTTGTGGCAAATAAACTTTGTGATACATTAATTATTGAAAATTAACATCCGTACCCTTCGTACAATGCTGCAATTATTTTTCTGCCCATGTCGTATTGAAAATTATTTTCATACCCCCTGACTGGTGGTGTTAATAAGTATTCTACCATTTTCCAATATTTGTGCTAATATAATGGTGGTTGGTGAACATAAAATGACAACTTTGCCCAAATAAAAATAATCTGAATTATTTATTTATTTTATTTAACCCTAAAAACTTGATCTTTTCCTTCACCACTATATTTGAGTTGCTATCTCTCACTCTATCGCTTCCTTGCTCTGTCTCCTCCTCTCGCTATCCGTCTCGCTCTCGTTCTATCGCTCTCGTTCTCTCTTTGTCTCTCCCCCTCGCTCTCTCCCTCTCTCTCTCTGTCACTCTCTCTGTCTTTCTCTCATTGGATAAGCATCGAACATCAAAGATTGAAGCTTTCTCATGAGGTATGTTGAGGAAATGATTTTTCGAAATTGAATTAGTGTATACCTCTAAGATAATGTGGTATTGGTATTTGAAATTGTAATGTTTGAATTTCTTTTATTTTCGACAGTTGTAGCATGGAAGCTTCAACAAATTATGGATTTGGTGGTGACAGCGCGAAGGTATACTGTCCAAGGTGCAGGGTGACCACTAAATTAGACTACCTTGTGTCAAGGTCACAAAAGAATTATCTGAGGCCTTATTATGGTTGCTTGAAATGTGGTACCTTCCTTTTCTGGGTGGAAGCTGAGGTTGGTAGGTAAGAAATTGTGGGTTCCCAATCAACTTATAAAGCGAGGGAAAGGATAACTAATCAAGGAAATTGTGAACATGTCATTGAAATAAGGGAGTTGAAGGAGGAGATGATAAAGCTTGGCATTCAGATGGTGGACATGAGGGCCGAAATGAAGTCACTGCTGTATAGGAATAACTGTCTTGTTTAAATTGTTATGGCTTTATGTATAGGCTTGTTTGTATTTATGTTGTTTGTATTAACAAACAAGATGTGATATGGGCAATGCTTGTGTAATAAAGTACAATATTTGGAATGAAAGTGAAATTTGCTTCAAAGATCCTGTTTTTCATATGTAACATCTTAATTATGTCCTGCTTGCACATTAGCATCAGAGCATAATTCATGCTGCCTCTTTGGCTCATCCAGTTCTCAGCAGTTCTCAGTCAATTGAATACTCAGCTGCAGTAAAATCATAAGTGTTATGTTCATCTAGGTTGGTTGAAACTGTATAAGCTCAATTATCTGCTGCAGTAAAATCATAAGCACTTGCTGCTATAATATAATAGTCTATCTGCAGTCCTTTGAGAAGTTGATTTAGGACATGGTCCAGTATTGTCACAGCACAAACAATTCTGAAACCGGAGTTTCTAGTGGCATGAAATTTCCAGTAAGATTAAGTTTCCTCAGTTGTGAATATCTTAAGTTAAGCACTTTGCATGTCAAACTTCAGTTTGAGAGAAATCCCTGAATATAAAAAGCCACACGCTTTAGAAAGACCAAGTAAAACAGGAAAGCAACAATGCACAGAACATTATGGTTTCTATCAATGAACTAATAACATGAAATTGTAGGTAAACATATGAAAAGTCAAACACAATGAGTAAGAAATTTAAGCAACAGGTAATGATTTTCAAGCAACAAAGAATGGCCATAGTTTACCAAAAGCTTGGGCCAAAACATCAGCTTTGCATTAAGATCTAAAGATCAGAAAACTAGATCGATATGTAAGTATACTAGCTCAAGATCAATGGCCAATTGCTCAAATAAGAAGTTTACTTTATAAGACAGTCTAAGATATTTTTGTAACTGCTACATGTAATCTGTTGGAGAAATTATGCAAATTTAATGTATAATACATTCATAGGATTGTGACATTGACTCAGTAGCTCTTTGTAACGCCCTAAAAAATAGGTAGAAGATAAGAAATGGAGTTTGGCAGTACTACCACCCACCACGGGTACCCCCACAGGCTGTGGGGCAGGCTATGGTGGCCAGCAACAAGTTAATTGACCCAAAATACCCACCATGGGTGCCACCACAGACGGTGGGGCAGGCCGTGGTGGCCAGCAGCGATTTAATTAACCCAAAATACCCACCGTGGGTGCTCCCACAGGTTGTGAGGTAGCCCGTGGTGGCCACCAGAAGTCGCCACTGACCATGGGAAGACCCTTGATGACCTCTAGAGCCAACCATATAGTATGAGCACCTAATCAGGTATTACAAGTTATCTTTTCAATAAAACAAAGCATATAGTATCAGCAACTATAGGCATTAATATAAACATAGAAAGTTCCTCAAGTAACTAAAGTGCATTCACAAGGAAACTAAAACCTGGAAGTGCTGCATCTCAAGTAATTATGCCTGATCAAATCAACATCATCACAAGGATAATAAACCTTGCCATCACTTAAGTACATGTTTTCGCATAACAAAATTTCATGTCTTAATGAGGGAAGCTATAGTAAAACTGAACCCGTCATCAAGTTGGCATAACAAAATTGGGGAATGAAAGTGGTGGAATGAATACTCCATTTCATTGATCTGTTGACATACTGCTTCGAAAGTACAACCCCAATAATTTCATGTCTCAAGTTGGCATAACAAAATAGGGGATGGGGATTTATATAGCATACATACATAACCTAATCATGAAAAAGATACATAATTGAACCCCATAATTTTGTCCAAAAAGTGGTTAACTTAAACTGTACACAAAATAGGGGATGGAGACTATGACTAGCTACCTAACTACTTCAAGGAAAGAGCCTTCTTACAAGAGGCTTGGCTTGATTGTGTTGCAGCCTTCACTCTTTTAAACCTTGGACTTCTCCTTGGCTCAGTTGTCATAGAAACCATCTTTCTCTTCCTTTTTGATGTTGTTGGCTGTATAGCAGCAGCTGTGGAAGGAAAGGATGAGACTACAGCAGAGGTGGAAGGAAGTGATGTTGCTGCACCAGTGGTGGAATGAATGGATGAGGCTGCAGCTGATGTGGTATGAAGTACCTTCCTTGGCCTACCAAGTTTCTTCTTCTTCTTGTCATCTTTCTTCTTTCTTTTGGCCTTCTCCTTGCCTAAGAGGGGGCAAGTCCTACAATTGTGAGTCAAGTCCTTGCAGTTGGAGCACTTCATTAGTCTTGCTCTTGTTTTCTTTCTTCCCTCATTACACCCTCTTTTCCTTTCTTTTGGAGGCCTTCCTCTTGCCTTTTGCATTGGTGGAGGTGCTAATAATGGAAGATTGTCCATTGCTGGCTAGAACACAGGATCCCTAATAGGATGCAGATTAGCACTATAAGCTGCCTTGAATCTGTCAATACTATACCACTTACTGATCCAATCTTTAGTCTTCTCCTTCATGAACAAGATTGCTCTTACAGCATGCTTACATGGAATACCAGAAACTTGCCAAACCCTGCAATCACAAGTCTTCTCTTCAAGATTGACAATGAAGGTATGAGTGGATTGACTGACTTCAAACAATCCTCCCCCACAAGGAGTAGCCCTCAGCCCCCATGCATCTTTTTCAAGTATTTGTAGCCTCTCCTTCACAGAAGGCACCACTTTCCCACTCAACTGTTCAACAATTTTCTTCCTCTCAACTATCCAAGCAGTGCATTTCTTCCTAATTCCCTCACATAACACAAACACAAGCTTCTCTCTATACATATCAATGACATTATTAAAAGATTCCATAAAGTTGGTGAAATTGTCCTCAACTTTTGAATCTTCATCGAATAAATACTTGCACCAATGTTCTTTAGGCTCATCTTGTAACCAAGTCCATGCAATTTCATTCTCCTTCTTCAGTGCATCCATATTCTTATTGTGCACCCACTCTATGTAAGCATAAGTAGCCCTGGTCATTAAGGTGCTCAACTTTGGACCAGGAAACAACTTCTTGAAGTTTCTGGCATAATGGACTACACAAATCCTTCTTTGAGCAGTAGGAAATATGGTCTTCAAAGCTGCAATAACTCCCTACACAAAAATAGCAATTACACACTTTACTTATATGAGTTAGCTAATATTAAAAAAACAGGATAAATAAGTAAAATACCTTGCATTTGTCAGTAATAAATGTGTACTGGTTGACATTCTCATCTCCTATAATGCCTCTCAAACTGTTGAAGAAGTATATCCAATTCACCTTGCTTTCAGTGTCAACTATTGCATATGCAATGAGGAAGTAGTGGTTGTCACCATCTAACCCAAATGCAGTCAGCAACACACCTTTGTAAGGCCCTTTAAGGTGGCAACCATCAACCCCAATGAACCTCCTACACCCTGCCAAGAAGCCATCTATGCAACACTTGAATGAAACAAACATCCTCTTGAATATCGGCTTGCAGCCCTCTGCTATTGGTGGATCCCATTTGATGTAGCACAAACTACCAGGATTGGACTTCTTCACCATCTCAGTATACTTCGCTAACAGCTCAAAGCCAACATCAGCTCTACCCTCAATTTGGTCTAAAATCATGTTCTTTGCCTTCCTAATTGTGTGCTTCTGCTTGACTAAGCCATATTTTCTCAACAGAATGTCCCCCATAGTTGTGATTTTGATTTTTGGTTCAGCGCTAACCTTCTCAAATAGGTGCTTCGCTATCCACTGAGAATTTGCTGCAGGATTATCTAATAATCTAGAATGTTTGTGTGCCCTGCCCCTAATTGTCTTCACTACAAACGTGGTTCCATCAGGGAGTGGGGATGCATGTATGCTGTACTTGCAGTTCTCTTCCTTACACCATGCTGTGTATCTGGTATTATCATTTCTGATGAACCTCACAAAAATCCTTCTTGTACCATGTAATCTCTAAACACCTCAAGGAATGACTGTTTATCTAAAAACATATCCCACTCTTGAATTTTGATCTGACCATTTGCGTCAAGTTTTCACCATTTTCCTTGGTACATTTTTGTTGTAGCATCATCAGCATCCTCATCACTCATCTCATCAAAAACTTCATCCTCTTCTACCATAGAAACATCACTATCATCACTACTCTCATTCTCTTCACAATCTCTATAATCAGAACCTTCACTATCACAATTATCTAATCCCAACATCAAAGAATCACTATCAGACACATGTTCTTCAATCAAAATACCTTTCCCTTTGTCTCTATAAATGACAGGGCTCTTGGGGTCATTTAATGGGGCTTTTGGCAAATTTAAGAGACAATGATGGAGCATTATCTATGATGGAAGCATCAATTGAAACAATTACATCATCCCAGAAAGGAGAATCACAATTGTTAGCAATGCCATGATCATTTTCCTCATTTTCATCCCCATGACCAACATCCCTATATTCCAATTCATTTCCCTCATTTTCATCCCCGTGACCAGCATCTGGAACATCACAACCCTGGTCATTGCCCTCATTCTTATCCCCAACTGCCTCATTCTTATCCCCATCTGTTTTATTGTTATCCCCTTCAAGCCCTAACACTATCTCATGAATTTTAGTGGCCTTTTTCTTCTCCTTTATATAAAAAGTTATTTCTTTCTTCCCCATCCACCTATCACACATTCTTAACAAGGACTCATCATCATATATAGGTCACATTTGCTTAGGGTTTTCAGGAGGGTGTGACTGAATTTCAAAGAATTGTGGGGTAGGCTGCACTTCAGGTTTGGATAAAAATCAAATAACATCCCTTACTAAGTCAATCAATTGAAAGTAATCATCATTCCTTTTCCCAACCACTAATCTCCTTCCATTATATATGAGCACAAGATCAAACACCATAGACATCTACATTTTAATAACAACACATAATTCAACATCCCATCATAAAATTATCATATAAATAGAGCATTATATAAACACATGTATCTAACCCATCTAAAACAGAGCATCTAAACACAACAATTACAATCCGTTTTTTACTTAAACCCTAATCTGAAAACCCTAATTTCAAAATTAAAATATTTCTCATGCTTATTCTATAATTTTTTCAATGATTCTTCACATTGCTCAACGACATGCAAATCTTTCAACATTTTTAAAAAATTTCCATTACACCCATCTTCCCAACCCAAAGAAAACGACTTGCGATTAAATTTCCAAAGACATGCGAAATTCACTATAATGATACCAAATTAAGGAAAAATTACTAACCTTCTCCAACCTTCGGCCTCGATTGTTGATGAATTTGATGTTTCTCACCAACAAATCTTCCCACCCAATTCCCGATTGTGAAGCACACCAACCACAATGATTTTAGCACTCCAGAGAAGATGACAAAGAAGAAGACAGAGGATGGCGAGATCCTTCTTCACTATCACAGATGATTTTCTCAAAATCGTTGTCAAGAAACAAGTAGAAGATGGACGAAGAGGGAGAGAGAGAGAGAGAGCCCGGACCCATGAACAGAGAGCTTCAACGATTTTTTTACTCAAATATGTTCAATTCAAAATAAAATACGACTGTGGTAGGGTTCACTTAAGGAAGGGCATTTTAGTCTTTTCATGTTTCCGGTCAACTAAAAATCAAAACTTTACCTACAATTCTAATATGTCAATAAACTCAGGGGTATGAAAATAATTTTCAATACGACATGGGCAGAAAAATGATTGCGAGCATAGTACGAGGAGTACGGATGTTAAAAATCCCTTATAAATCACATTATAGTAAGCTATTGGTTTGAAATCTTTAGCTAGCCTCGGATTATCCACTTTTTGTATGAGAACCAACTTGGTTCTATTAAGGCATTTCAAAATTTTTCTAGTCCTGAAGAATTCTTGAATACTATTACATACCAACTTCCCTGTTTCCTTCCAAGTTTGTTTAAAGAAACTACTGGAAAATCCATCTGGGCCAGGAGATTTAGAGTTGGGAATAGAAAAGATAGCCTTTTTAATTTCCTCCTCACTGAACTGCCTGCACATTTATATTTGTTGGTCCAGTGTAAGTTTAGGCCCTCTAGAAAATACCTGCTCATCACACTGGACTCTACCTATCTGCTTCCCAAGCAAGTCTTTGTAATACTTTAGCATCATTTGGTCAATCATATCCAGCTCCTCCATAACTCGGCCCTCATTATCATGCAGTTAATAGATGCAATTATCCAACCTCTTTTTCTTGACCATAGCAAAGAAAAATTTTGAGCACTGATCCCCCATTGTCGCCCAGTCAAGTTTACTTTGTTGTTTTATCATTGAAAAAGATGCATCCACGGCTTGGCTATAGTCCTCTCTTGCAGCCTTCTCCTGTTCTTGCAGCTGCACATCCATTGGTGAAGCATGCAATTTATTCTGAATTTGAAGTAGTTTAAGCCTGGCCATATCCTTCCTTTTGTGCACATTTCCAAATTTCCTTCTATTGAGGTCGTACAAAGGGTGCTGCATATTCCTCATACATGTTAAAATTGATACATTGCAGATCTAGAGTTTCTTCTTGATATAGCATTTTGCACAATTAATGGGAATTCTTCATCCTTTGCCCCAATTTCACAGTATTTAAACTCCAACATCCTCTGAATGGTTAGACCCATTTTTAGCTTCAAAGGGGGTGATCAGAGAGAGATTTTGCCATGAACTTCACCATAATATCTCCATATTCTATTAGCCATTCAGCATTATGAAAGCATCTATCAATTCTAGAAAAGACTCGATCATCACTCTCCTGCCTATTACTCCAAGAGTAAATTGCCCCATAGCTCTTCATTTCCTACAAGTCATAGTCTTTTAGACAATGTTGGAAGTCTCTTATTTCATGTGCTTGTATTGGTGCCCCTCCAATTCTATCCTCAACTGAAAGCACAACATTGAAGTCCCCAATAAAACACCAAGGTGAACTCATACCAACTGCTATGTCTCTAATGCTCAGTCCATACACAAAAGTCATATAAATCTAGGGTTTATCACCCTTTTTGAATTTGTAGTGCACCATCTGATCATTTGAGCTCATAACCTCCACCTTGTATTGCTGAGTCCTCCAAACAATCCATATTCTCCCAAGAGGGTGGTGAGTGTTGTTTATATAACCGCCTCATCCGAGAAACATTCTGCTATGGATCTGGTCATAGTTTTTATCTCATAGTTTGGTTTCCCACATGGCGAAGAAACCCATCTTATTTTGCTGCATAAACTTCATGAAGTCTGCTTGCTTATTAGGTCCATTAAGACCTTGTACATTCCATACCACTATACTATCCATTTATGGGTGGGGGTTCTCCCACATGCTGCTTAATATCCTGCTCCAGCCCTTCTACACCATAATCAAGTACATTGAATAAATTAGTTACTGGCATTCTATTCTCTTCCGTTAAATGTTGGCTTCTGCTCATTTGAGCACTTCTTCTCTCTTCAACCATAGTGAACCCCTCATCTAGATTTTGTGCCTCTTCCTGTACTGTTTGTTTTTCCCTCTGAATAGTTCTCCATTCTTGCATGGTTTTCTTTTTCTTACCGTCCTTTTCCTTATGGCCAAAGAACTTACAATGGTCACACTTGGTTGGCCTTCACTCATATTCCACTATTTGTTGCATTTATATCCCCTTTTCATTTACAAAGTCCAAATTCTCAGGTAGGGGTTTATCAAGTTGAACCTCTACAAGAATTCGTACAAAGCTCATCTTATCCTTCTTGGTAGTTGTTTTATCCATTCTCATAGGCTTCCCCACGAGGCTGCTAAGTTTACTCAGGCTTGAAGCACTCCATTATTTAGCATCAAGACTAGAAAATTGAATCCAACTAGGCAGACCCTTGATATTTTTCCTGTCTAACTCTAGATCAGGAGTCTATGGCTTGACTATGACAGGCTTCTTATCAAAAAATATCATCCCCCTACATGCTTGCATCTGATGTTCTTTAGATTCAAATCTCACCATGAAAATCCCATTTCTTAACTCCACCACCCTTTCAGGATCCAGTTGGGTCCAGATTCTCTTGATAAAATGCTCCATTACAAAGAAAGGGGATTCACTCCAACAACACAACAAACAATTGAGTGTTACCAAAATTCTATTTCAGGTTGTACATCTTCCGTTTCTATTTTAACAAAATTCATCCCATCACTAGTTTCGCGCGAAATATATGCTAGGTCATCACCATCATCAACATTGACAATAGCATCATATGATTTACCTATATCCGCCTCATTTTCTTCTCCACACGTATTTGCCCAGGTAGCTGAAGGTCGCTTTGAGTTGATTGATCCATTAACTTCAATACCTCTATTCTCCGGGGTTACAATACCAAATCCTTGTTGTTGCGCTTGCGATGTTGTTACTGTTTCATTGGATTGTTCAACCCTAGTCAATTGCGGAATCCCAAAATGGTGGGATACATCCTGAAATGCTCCACTTAGCACTCGAGTTGTAGATCTGGGTTGATTTCTTCCTCTCCCTCGCCCCCTTCCTCTCCCTCTGTTCGCTCTAACCATGGCTAGAGAGCTCCCAACGAGAGAGAGAGACCATTTTTATTGTTCTTTTGATGCAAAGAAGGCATAACAGTGGTTGTTTATTAGTCGAAAATCAAACATAAGTCTATGATAATATTTTAAGAGACCTTATTAATTGAACTAATTACCACCCACAAAGTTATAGTTCTATCCCTCTTTTGTAACCTTCGATTAATTTCAACATTATCTTTTTTGGTCCCGATGAGCCACAAAGGATGCAATAAGAGGGAGGTGGGAATCAAATCTTAAGCCTAATATACCTAGTACCAACATTTTATTGGTAATTATTATATTTTCTTGAATTGCCCTTTTGTTGTGTTTGCTTGCTACGTTTTAATGTTACAGAAACTCTGTACTTATGGTTTATTATTTAAATTTTTGAAAAATTATTTTCATAATTTTCATATTATTTTTAACAGGAGACGTGTGTTTGACAATTGGTCACTCAATGACATTAACACCAAAAAAATAGTTAATTTTTAATTTTGGATGTTTTTCATGGTAATTAAAAAGTAAATATCATTGTTCGATTAAAAAATATTACCACTGGAACAAATTTTTTAATGAATTTCATAAAATAATAGCATAATTCGAAGTTTTTGTACTCTAGTTATTGATAATTAAATTTATTCTACGTTTTATATATATTACTATTTATAAGATAATTAACACCAAAAGATTGATCAAGTTAGTGTTCCTTCTATTATCAGCAACGAGTAACAATTAATTTTTTAATAGCATACTACTAGTATATTTATAAGTGAGTGCACACAACGTGCTCTCAACATGTGGACGACATATATGCACCAAGTAGATGTCATTTAATTTTGCATTAATAAGATAATAAATAGAAGATATTAATAGGTAACCATTTATAATATATAAGAAATATTAGTAGGAAAAATATTGATGTATAGATGTTTAAAAATTACAAATAAATTTGTACATAAATTTTCTATGTTCAATAGTTTTTTTAAAAAATAAATTCTCCATGTCTAATTATATATTAACAAAATTTGTATTATAAATTTATTTAATATTTTTGGACATTTATTGTCACAATAGTTTTAGTAAACTTAAAATAAGTATTTTTGATGAAAAATAGAGTATTTTAAGAGTAAAATTAGCATTGAACTTTAGAATACATTGTCTATGTGTTATTACACTAAGGTGAACAAAAAGTTATTTTATGTATTCATGTGCTTAGTATAAATTTATTCTATCATTAAAAAATATTTATATTTTATAGAAATTTGAATGAATCACATTATGTATCATGTAATAGAATTTTTTTGGTGAGAAGTTAATGTAAAATATTAAATTAGTATAGATGTAATTGGTACATGTAATTTAATTAGTAATTCAAATTTTAATTAATTATTAAGAGTATTATTCATAATTATTACTCCCTCTTATAATGACGTTTATATGCATTTCTCCACAAAAAAAAAAAAAAAAAACGTTAATCATTTTCATTGGTTCAAATGGTTAATTTTACTAACAACATTAAACGTAAGCTATATTCATTTTCCCACCATTAGAGATAATCATAATATTATTAAATTAAAAATAATTAATAAAGGGTGGTGAATAATGGACTAGAAATATTGGGATTGTTTGATGGGTTTGGACACGTTTTGACCTCTTTCTCCTTTTTCTTACTATTCAGTTTAAAGTTTATTTCAATGGCAGAAGCACAATAGCAGTAGGTTGGTCGAGAATAATTTTCTTAATTAATCCTTTCTCCATATTTTCCTAAATTATTTTGAGAATCATTTTTCCTTTTTTTTTTTCTCCTTCTGTATTTTTTACTAGGCTTTTATTGAATTTCAGTTGTGTTTCCTAGCATGGAAGGTTAGCTAAAGTCATATTTCTGTTGATAATAATATATGAGTAACCTTAAAAAGCTTTACTAAAAACCTTCTATACATATTACCCCAAAAAATGTAATTAGCTCACAATTACTTTATTATTCTGGTTATTCAATTGAGAAAATAATATTGTTTAATTAGTTAAATAATTGTTCGGATGTCTGGGATCGAACAATATAAGAAAGACTTTAAAATTTGTAGATACTTTGGTTATTAGACAATACGATGAGACTATTTCTCAAGCTTTATTTTTCTTTCAACAACTACCAATTCTATTATGTACACTATTTATTTTGAAATCATATTTTACAAGTCATAGTTTATAGGCTGATTATTTTAAGTTTATTTTGTCAAATTTTTAAAGAGTTATGATAAGTTTATTTTTATTGTTCATGGTAGCATAATAATTTAAGTAGTAACCCAATTTCATTCACACTTAGGCCATGTTCCGCAAAATGAGCTGTTTGAGTAGCGGATAGTTGTTTGTGTAATTGATGGCTATTTAGGTAGCCGATAGCTCGTTAGATTTTAGCTGTTAGCGGATAAGCTGTTCAATTGAGCTGTTGAATAAATGTGTTCGGTAAATTTAGCGGTTGAATTAGCTGATTATTGTAAATTGACGTAAAATGATATAAATAATTTGTCAAATATAAATTAATGAAGGGATTTTTTGTCAAAAAATATGAAATGCTACTTTCAAATGTAAAAAGGTAATATTCTTAACTTTTCGAAACACTACTTGAAACGCTAAAAGCTACTGCAAAAGATAGTTAAAACACTACCTTACCGAACGCTAATATTTGGTTGATTAGTGTTTTAACTTGGTCAAAACGTTAAAAGCTACTCCAAACGCTATTCGTTGAACAGGACCTTACATAGAGTATCCTTAAGTATTACAACAACAAGAGTAACATATATCTTCTCTAAGTGTAAATGAAGTGTCTTTTTCATCATAAAAAAATATATAATAATAGAGATTTATATCATGCCAACATTTTTTATGTTAACAAAGGATATTTTAAATTTATTGATTTTCAGTTTACCTGTTCTTCGAATTCTTATTACATCTATAAACATTAACATATATATTATAAAACTTAAATAAATTATAAAAAAAAAACACAACAAAAAAATTTTTTAAAAAGTTTTTAAAAATCCTGTGCATAACACAGGTTTAAAAACTAGTATATATAATTGATGGGAGTGAAGGATCGCGGGCGTGCTTGAGTTCAAGCTTTAACACTCTGTTTTGGTTGTTGACGTTGCGGACGTCCCTTTTGTTTTGGTGGAACGCTGTGCGGACCTGTTGGTGTTCCAGGATTTATTTCACAATAAGCGCCTCCATACGGTGATCCACACGGTGATACTACACGATAGGGGAGAGGCGCATATCCGGGGAGCAGGCTTGGAATGACCGCGGCCAATACCTTTGTTATCATTATACAACAAAATTATGGTTAATTATTAATTACACATTCATATTCCTATATCACATACATATTCATGCCAAGTTGTAGCCTGTACTTCGTATGTAACATGAGGGATTTGTTAGGTTTCATCTGACATATTTCTACCGTACGTATCAATGAATTAATTTAATTAAAAGTTTAAATCAACAGTTGAATGTTAAAAATAAGAATATGTATTTCACGAGTAATTGATACAACGGAATCTTAAGGTTATTTCACTGGATAAAGTGGTTTAGAAGTTTTGGAATATTTACTACCCTCAAGTTTCGGGTATTGCTTAAAATGCTCCTAAAATGATAACTTTTGTAATTCCCATATACACAGCACACTTTTGGAAAACTTCATTGACCTTCTTGTGACATGACTAAAAAATTGGAGGTAAAACAATCTTATTTTGAGAGTGTGAAAGCGTTGGTGAATTGGTAGACATACAATACAGTCTAACATGCCCTCTTCTAAGAAAGCCCTTTGGTTCAAATATATGTTGAAGTTGCTTGGGTTAATTAGGCAATTTGCTATATATCGTGCACGATACTTGTCATTCTATATTCTAACTCGAGGCATCATGGTAAAAAAAAAAAAAAGGCTCCAATATCATGTCAATCAACTGAATATGAGGTCAAAACTAATGATTAATCGGTTACATATTGTTCAATAAATTACAAAAATTAAATTGAAACCGAAACCAAAAACTCAAACTAAATCTAGATTAGTGAACAAAAAATAATTGGATCTAATGCATCATTTTGTAATTTAAGAAAAACCCATTTTGGTACAAGTCGTTCATAATTCATGGTTACACACTCCTATTGGGTAATTTGAAAACAATTAATTATAACAATCATTCTAAATATACTTATAAAATAATTAAAAATTGTGCAAGAACTTCAACTAAATGAATAGGCATAGATCTAGAGATCAAATCACCTGCGAGGTGGGTTGATTTGTGTCGGTCGTGAGCGGAGCCTAATGCGAGCATGCATATGAAAAGGGGAAGACCGAGACAGAGAAAAACCAAAACCTTGAGGTGACCCATTTCTTAATTGCTGGTGTCAATTGTTATTTTAAGGATCGGAGTGGACAAAATTAATTAGACAAGAGTTGGTTGTGTGAGAGGTGAAAGCGCAAGGATCAATTTATAAAGCAAATAAAATATAGTCGTAGCTGGCTTGATCAAAGCAATTCCAATATTCCATTCCAAAAGGAAAAAATTTAGTCCATGGTTGAGAAATCAATAATAGACTCATAAACACGAATTGAACCACCCCATTTTTCCATTTTCCCTTCTTTTTACCCCTCTAGACCCTCCTATTACTGTACAAAAGTCTGACCAGTTAGTTCCCAATGTATGGTATAAAAGTTTGTTCGCGTATTCACATTTTGTATTTTTTGTTCTCTTTTCTGAATTCCGATGATCTAATAAAAAAATTAATTAGAGGATAAATACTTAACTTAGGTTCTATTTAGCAATAATATTTAAGTAGTAGTTTACAGTATTCTGATTGACTCAAAACCCCATTTAATTCAGTTTTAACTGTTTAGTAAACCACATTTAGTTTAGTTAATTTCAATGCGTCAATAATGTTTGAAATAGAGTTTCCCAAATGCTACCAGTATTAACATTTCAATACATGTGAGATTTTATTTGTTTTTTTTTATTTTTATCGTACTATCATATATATTTGCCTTAAATAACTAAAATTTGTTATTTAAATCATTTGTTATTCAAATAACTAGTAGTTGCTAAATTAATTTTGCTGAGCATGGCATTGTGATACTAAAATTTCATTTGATGGCTTCCTTTTTGCCAGTAATATAACATTTGATAACTTCGGCTATCCCCTTGGTCTACCTCTGTAGGAATACAATATTTTTGCGGGGTAAAATAAGTGCATAAGTATAAGAGAAGTAAAAAAGAAACAAGATTTTTTCAATCAAAATCCATATAAAATTGAGAATGTTCCCACATATTAACTTAAATAAATTGAAACTAATACTCTAAAGTTTGGGGTTAATAAAATTCGTGCCTTTTCTTTCAATAAATAATGGCAAAAGCTAAAATAGATTTCATGCAACTAAACGATAATTGTAGGTACGAGAGAAATAAACTTAATAATTGAAAACGAAACAAACTTCAAAGCAACAAAAAATGGACATCCGAACAGGGCGTGACCACGCCAGCCGATGGCTTGACCATGCCAACCTTTGGCACTAGCATGCCAGCCTTTGGCATGAACGTGCCATGCCTAACCCATCTTCGGCGTTTGTTATATTCCCGAGCCACAACTGCCGGGCTAATGTTATTTTAGGTTATTTTTGACCTAATTAACTTGCTAACCTCCTAAGAGAGTTGTATTAGGGTTTGAATATATGTTAGGTTGTGGTTTCAACCTAATTATTAGAAATTGTATGAAAGCTATTCCTTCTCGTTATTTCACATACCTAGTTGAGAGAGTTTTAGAGAGTTTTTGTTTATTTTGATCTCATAGAACTCATCGTCCCGGAGATCGTACCTTGTACTCCCTCTTCATTATAGTTGATTATTTTGCTCTTCGTCAGTCTGTGATTTTTCACAAATTTGGGTTTTCCACGTAATCTGTTGTCTTTCTCTTTATCAGTTTCATTATTGTTTTTGCCTGTTATTTCTTGACATCTCCACATATTATTTAAATTATTTCCGCTGTAAATTAGTTAGGTTTAATTCCTAACAAATGATATCAAAGCCCTAGGTTCAGATCTGGTTTTAGGTTGTCTATTTTACTAAATTTGATATCGATAAATTTATGGTAAGATCAATTTCTCCATCTGGAAAATCTAGATCAGAGCCATTCTTACTGCAAATGGTTTAAAGAAGGCTTTAACTGGAAAAAGCCTGCATCTATGACTCGATGAACAATGGGAAGAACTTGATGACAAGGCACTGGCATCTATTCAACTATGTCTCACGCCTTCACTTCTACATGAGGTTATTAGAGTAGAAACTACTTAATATCTCTGGTTAAAGTTGGAGGAACATTACCTCACCAATAGTCTCGCTAACAAAATCCGCCTCAAAGAACGGTTATACACATTTCGGATGGTAGAAGGTATTTCTATTCAAACTTATCTTGATGAGTTTAATTCTATTATTATTAATCAGAAAAATATGGAAGTTGAAATTAGTGATGAAGATACGGCAATATTGTTGGTTGTCTCTTTGCCCCCTACGTATAGGCACTTTAAAGAAATCCTACTAAATAGTAATACTGATATTATATCTTTTGAGGATGTTAAGGCAAATTTATTGTCTAAAGAAAAATTTGATCTTGAAGTGCATCCTGAAAAAGCTAAAGGCTTGTATATTAGAGAAGGAAAGGGGAATTCAAAGGTTAAAGGTTATAATTCCAACAATAAATGCAAGTACTACAGGAAAAAGAGGCATATTGTCTCTGAGTGCTACAAACTGAAAATAAGTTCGAAAGAGAGGAAAAAGAGAAATTGAAAAACAATCTCAAGAAACTGCTCAAGCTACCTTTACTCTTGGTGATGATGAGTCTGAAGGTGATGTCTTATTTGCTACCTCTACTAAAAGGAAGGGCACTTCTGATTGGGTTCTAGATTTTGGATGTACTTATCATGTGCCCTAATTGGGGTTGGCTTTTTACATATGATTCTATTGATTCTGCAGTGGTTCGTATGGGGAATGATACCCAATGCAATGTTATTGGAATCAGTACAGTTCATATTCGGGCTCATGACGAGTGTTGTGAGGACTTTAACTAAAGTTCGTCACATTCCCGACTTAAACTATAATCTCATCTCTTTATACACTCTAAAATCCAAAGGGTGCAAGTCTTAATCTCAAGGTGGAGTTATGCAAGTTTCAAAGGGCACTCGGGTTGTGTTGAAAGGTATGAGGTGTGACAACCTCTATACATTACAAGGTACTACTGTTCCATACTCCAAATTCCATCCTACTACTATTAGGTTCAGGTCTCTTTCTCAGACTTATCTCACATTTCTACTGCTTGATTTCCCTTCGGGGCTATGCCCTACGAGGCTCTACCTTCAGGGTCCTTATGACGATGTTGACAACTTTTATGGTTTTTGGTTCAAGGTAGAGATTGTTGGGTGTGACCATCTTTGACTGAAGACATTGCTCGACTCAAGCACGTAGACTTCTCACATCAAGGCTCGCACCCCGTGAGATTTAATTTCTGGATTAGCGAAAAAATGGACACATCCGGAACAATGGCGTGGCCACATTAGCATGACCGTGCTAGGCCCATCTTCGGCGTTTGTTATATTCCAGTGTCGCGGCTGTCGAGTTTGTCTTATTTTAGGTTGTTTTTGACCTAAGTAGCTTCTATCCTTCTAAGAGAGTTGTACTAGGGTTTTAATATATATTAGATTATGGTTTAAACCTAATTATTAGAAGTTGTATGAGAGCTATTCCTTATCCCTATTCCACATACCTAGTTGAGAGAGTTTTAGAGTGTTTCTCTTTACTTTGATCTTACAGAACTCATCGTTTTGACGATCGTACCTTGTATTCCCTCTTCATTACAGTAGATTATTCTGCTCTTCGCTAACCGTGGTTTTTCCCAAATTTGGGTTTCCACGTAATCTGATGCCTTTGTGTTTATCAATTTCATTATTGTTTTTGCATTTGATTTCTTGATATCTCCACATCCTATTTAATTTGTTTCCGCTGCAAATTAGTTAAATTTAATTCCTAACAACTTTTAACTGTTCAATAAACCACATTTGGTTAATTTCAATGCATCAATGTATACTGTTTGATATAGAGTTTCCTAAATGCTACCAACATTAACGTTTCTATGTGACCTTTTTTTTGGGATTTTACCCTCATATATATTTGCCTCAAATAACTAAAATTTGTTATTCAAATCATCTGTTATTCAAATAACTAGTAGTTATTCAAATAAATTAATTTTGCTGAGCATGGCCTTGTGATACTAAAATTTCATTTGATGGGTTCCTGTTTGCCAGTAATATAACATTTGATGACTTCGGCTATACCCCTAGGTCTATCTCTGTGGGATTCAGCGGGATATAACTTCAATTTTTTTCAGTGAAGTAAGTGCATAAGAGCACTAGTATTGGAGAAGTAAAAATAGAAAAAATATTTTTTTATCGCGAGGTGATTATAACCTTGACAAAATTGTAACAAAAAATAATACATCAGGAGCTCAACAGGAAATTAATCTCCAAGGGAATACTCCAACCCTTTCTCAATCCATCCAAAAACAACCAAACCACTTAACTAAAATCACAAACAAGGACATAAAAAGATTTATGGAGAACCACCAAACTAATAATTGAACTCGAAACCCCCTTTTGAACTAACCGACCCCCTAAAATGACAAAGAACCACTAGTTTAAAAGATTAGTCCTTGCTCTCATATTATTCTTGATTTTCTTAATAAACACTTACTCATCTCCAAACACCTAAGTCCAACTGCCTACTTACCTCTCATATATCACGAGCTTTTTGCGATAATGAATCCTCGACAGATTTCATCTTACTAATCACCATATCAGACCAAATACGGCTACTACATGACCATTCAATTTCCCTGCAAATATTCCCTTCACAACACCAACTTCCTTATCTTCCAAAGAGGAGTCAAAAGACACTAATTTGCTTTCTTCAATAAGAATAAAAAGAAAATCTCCATATAAATAAGAACCGTCAAAAAAGGAAGGTGAGAAAAAGTACATGCAAACTTCACCATCTAATTTGCCACAATGTTGCAGATGGAATATAACTGCATATTAGTAGACACATCAATTCAGAGCGGACGGGTTAAATATAAGTCGTGTGTATTCGAATTCGGGTAAAATACGGGTAAGGTATATTTCGCATTCGGGTAAAATATGGGCGGTCATATATCGGATTATAGGGGTTGACTCAACGGGTTCATACCGTCTTTTTTATCAGTTATTTTTCTTTTGTAAATTATAAAAATCCGATATATTTTTGTTTGATTTTCCCATAGTTCTACAAAAGGTATAGTATTTTGATTTTCTAAATTTTTTTGAAATAATTTAAACTTTTATCATGGTATTAGCGTGAGGATTACATTCAGTCAAACGACTTGACCGCTTTACCGTTTGAATAAAACCAATAAAAGGTGGGGCAATAATGGGCTAGATCATAATGAGTTATTCTAGTAATGACTAGTTTAAGGTTCTAATGTTTATTTCTACTATTCTATTATACTAATTCATGTGTTACACTTTGTTAAATTTATTATCAATAGTAATAAGTATTAATATTACAAGAAGGTTTTTATATATGCACATGTACACCATTTTAAAATAGATTGAGAAAAAGTCAATTTGGTCAGCTAACTAATTCATTTTATTTATTAGGAAAATTTTAACTTTGTCTTAATCCGACCTAGTGCACATCCTTCAAGTATGACTAGAACGATTTCCAATAAATGAGAATTAGAGATTTAAATAAACTAAAATTAATATTTTTAATTATAACATTAAAGTTTTATATTATTATAGTAATATTATTTCTCTAAAAAAGTATATCATTTAAGATGTAAATGGGCATATTAATTCACCAAAAATACAACAATATAAATTGTACATTTTAAATATTTTTATTATATCATTTAAATTCTTACATATTTGTTGAAATTTTACTGTGTATAATTTTTTATATAACTTTTCTTTTATGAAAAATAAGTTGAGAAAAGCAATAGTGTTTATTTGTCAATTATTATGATACCTATGCACTGTGTTTCCAAATGATGTGATATTATAAATAACCATTACTAAAAGTGTGATAAAATGAAAGGAAAATCATATAATAGGTATAAAACATTCAATTAATAAGTCAAAAAGCTAAAATTGTTGTTTTTATTGTGGGTTTGGGTTGTGTTTGACCAACTAATTTGCATATTTTTTGGGTTCGAGCTTTTTCTGGTTTGGGTTGAGAAATCATGTTCAAAACCCAAAATTTTCGAGGTTCAGGTCGAATTGTGGGCTGGGTCAATTTTTGCCAAATACATATTAGTGTTAAGAGAAGATGATTTTTTTATCAAGAAGATAATTTTTTATATTAAGCATACTATCTCACTATGAGATACGAGAAAACAAGGTAATTGGATCATCTAAAAGGCTCAACAAACAAGAACTTGTTCTTTATCAAAAGGTTATTTCATTTGAGAATTATTAGAAGGAAATCATAATTGTACTTCCATTAATTATTACTCTCTATATCCAAATTATTTCTCTCTTTTAGAAATAATTGTCTTATTTATATCTCATAAAAACTATACTCTCAGCTAAAGAGGGATAAGTAATTCTATAAGTATAAGAACCGTATATTAAATGGGGAGAAATCATCAATGAGGTCTTGGTTTAATGATCAAAAGTAACGTCCTGAATATACTAGGTCAAATGATCAATTCTCCCTCCCTCCATTATATTATACTGCCTTTGTGACTCATTTGAAAAAAAAATAAAAATGAGGGAAACTGAAGGAAATACTTCCTCTGTCTTTTAGGGGTGAGCTAAAAAATAAGGTACCTAGTTTCGGACCCATACCCTTTGAACCGAGTCCGGGACCGGGTAATGAAAAGTTGGACCCAAACCATATATATATAATTTAATCTAAAATTGTGGATTCAGTGCTACAAAAATGATTTTTAACAATGGGCCTTTAATAACGGTTATAAAGAAAACTGTTATTTAAAAATAAGGCGGTGTCATTTTTGTAAATAAGTAATCTTTTATTACACCAATTATTACGGTTCTTTCGTTGAACCATTGTCATAGGTGGATATATCCACTTCTAATTATGTTTCAATGAAAGAACAAGTAGTAATAGGTATTATATTATTACGGTTCTTTCATGAACCGTAATCAAAAGTCTGTCGGAACAAAAAAACCATGAGAAGTTCCGCTTTCCACCTTCACTCTATGTTCGCTACTCTTACTCTTAATCTTGCTCTCCACTCTTGTTCTTGTCACTCTATTCTCTGTTCTCTCGCTCTCTAGTCTCTGCTCACTGCTCTACTCTCTTCTCTCACTCTCACCTCTCATTGTCGTCATTGCTTGCTCCCTTTCGCTCATTCTTTCCGTCGTCGCTCCGGCCAGTATGCAACTTCTCTTTCCCTCTCTTATTTTTTACTTTAATTGATTTTCTTTCGTAGTTTAGGGTTTAGTGTTTAGGTAAATTGGAAAATAGGGTTTAGAGTTTCAACAAGTAGCATGCTAAATAGGGTTTACAATTTAGGGGTTCAACGAGTGGCATGCTAAAATGTATACTATCGTGCAATTTTCTATGTATAATTTAGGGTTTCAACTTATAACTATGTATAATTGCTAAATTGTATACTACACAATAGCATGCTCTTTTCTTCTTTGCTCTTTTCTTCTAAGTATAATTGCTTGCTGTAATTTGTGCAACTTGTATACTGTGTAGATTTGAAGAAAAGTTGTATACTATTGTGCAAAATGTGTTGTGATGATGAGGGAAGACTATTGTGAAATTTAATTATTAAATACCTCTGGTAGATAACTTTACTCCGACATGTGGTCATTGAGTAATTAGTTGTTTGCTTATGTTGTTTCAAATGAGGGCCATTATCCCGGAAAATGTCCGCTTTTAAAGGGAAACTTTGTCCATTTTTTTCCAGGATTCTTAATATTTTAAGTTGTCTGTCAAGGACTAGAACTAGAATGATTCCTTGACCTTTTGATTTTGCAACTTTTATTGTGATAACTGTGTATAAAACTGTTTTATTCTAATTATGTTATTCTAATTAAACTGTGGTAGTATAAAATGGATCCTTCCCAAGTTACAAAGAAGTCGAGGAACGAACAACGATGAACAAGGAGAAGTTGGCACATATCGGAGATGATCCAACTCTCCTTACCCGGGTCCAATTCGACATGCACTATAGCTGGTAGGTGAGCACGAAACTCGCTTTATGAGCTACGTTGGTGCGGCAACCCACTCGCACATGAACATCAACTATCGAAGTTGGAGCACGAGTCCCCGAACCGGTTAAGGAAAACCTTTGGAATGATATACGAGTAAATGCACTACATCTCAACTTAGAATTGCAAATTATTGTAAATGGTTAATACTAAGCATGTCGTTCTTGTGTTTCAAATAACGTTTATCTTGGACGTTAAGGAATCTGATACCCCACTGGTGAAATACAAGATCCTCATGTCAGCGGCACGTAAATTTAGAAACTTCAAGTCTTGCACTTATTGTTACTTGGGTCTACAAGACAAAGGATATCAAGGCAGAATGTAGACTCGGGATGTCTACAACTTCATAACCGAGGACGACTAAAAGACTTTTGAAGCATATGTCTCCTCTCCGAAATACAAAGTAATTTAACGTTTGTTCTCTTTTTTTTATAAGTTTTATTTACTGATATTTTTTAGAGTTAATTTCTTTAGAAGTTTTTTTATAATATAACATTTTTAATATTATTTGCGAAATTTTTTTGTCTTATTTACTTGTGGAGGCACGAGGTGAAGCCAATCGAAAGAGCATTAATAGTAATTTGTATTCTCATATGATGTTCCGTAGGGGACACGTGAAGGTGGAGGAGAAGTTGTACAAGCGAAGTTTCAACAACTTCAAATCGAATCCGATGAAGGTGCCATCACAGATCCTTCGCAACTCACTATCGAGAGGGATGAGTTATGGGTCGAAGGAAGAAAGAAAAAGATGCCACCTTCACTATAACAGAAATTCAATCTATTGTGCAGCGATTCGTGAGTTTTTTACTATTTCTTTATTTATTTTGAGAACTCGTCGGTTTTAGTTATATAGATTGCACAATGATAATTTATTTCCTTCTTACAAGAATTTTTGTCACGGACCTCGACTTCGAAGTCGATAACACCACCGAGAGGAGGGTCAAGTTAGCCTTTGCCCAATATATCGATGAATATCCCGGTTGTGTTTGAGCCACTGGTAGGAGGGTGGGGATACTTGAGAACTTCGGGGCTAGAAAGAAGCGCTTTGTCTCTTCCAGCCAAGTAGATATTGAGGCAACGATTTCTCAAGTGGAGTCTCAATTGTCCGCCCAAATGGAATCCCAAATAGCTGCCCAAGTGGAGTCCCGAGTGGCTGCATAGATGGAAAAGCTGAAGGCCCGGATGAAAGAGTGCCTCACGGAGTACTTCACCAACATGGGTATCCTGGCACCAACCATGGAAGAGTTACATTCATTCTTACCCTATACATCGGTGAGCGTAAACGTGAGCTCACTCGTCGACTAATTCGAACTTATGGTCGAGGTGATTAAGATTTTTCTACCTAATTATTAGTGTATGCTTGTTGAATGAATGGTACATATACTTGTAGTTGCTGTGGAACTCGGCGTGTAGCCGTTGAGTAATTAGTTGTTGTTTGTTTTTGTGTTTCGGATAAGGGCCATTATCTTAGGAAAATGTCTACTTTCAAGGGAAAATTTTATCCATTTTTTTTCAGGATTCTTAGATAGTTTAACTTATCTCTCAAGGGTTATCCCATGAATTTAATTGTTATGCTAATTCTTATGCAATCGATGTATGCAAGCTAGCTTCTCATCACCCTCCCTAGATCACATTGTGGCAACGAGCACTCGTTTACCCCATAAAGTCAGGTGTCGTCGTTCATAGGGCACCGCTTTTAGTGGATCAGGTGAAGGTGAGTGTGAGAGAAGCTATGAAAGAGAAAGACTCTTGTGAGTTGTCATTGTTGCAAAGCAGTCAACACTTTTGTTGCTTGGCCCAAGAGTTTGGTCATCTTCTCTACGATATTTTATTTGAAAATATTATATTATTGGTTGTTAATATCACGTATGTATATTTCTAATTTGTATATTATGTTCCTCCCTAAACTAGGTTGTTGTGGAAAGAGCCAAGAGTGGGAGGAAGGGCACTTCCATGTCCTTATGTGGCTCCGCCCATTATTCCCTCTAATTAGCTCTTCAATCTTATACTACAATTTGAAGATTTTTTTAAACACTTATTTGCATGATAATAATAATAATACCTTTCTAAATTACACCTAAAACTTTAGTATTTAATTAGCTATATCAATTTGTACTAATTCAACATTAGTAGTTTCATTCCCTACATCTCTAAACTCCATGTCTTGGCTTCCTTTATATTTTGTATAAGTATGTCATTTTTTAATTTTTTTTATAATAAGTGTATGATGCTCCTATCTTGATACACCAATTATGAGAATTTATAAACTAAATATTCCAATTTACAATGATGACTAAGGTGAAGATAATTGGTGACAATAGATAATTTGATCAAGCAAAGCAAATTACTAATTAAGAAGGCAATGGAACAACCATTTTCGGGGATGAGGTGTTTATTTAAGTGAATAAATTATAATTAATATATAATAAATAAATAAATAAAATAATTATTCAAATATATAAATATTTTCTACGAAACAATTTTCATATAAAAATGATGAGTGATTGATCATTTATGATAATTTTGTTATAGAGTAGGGTACATAATACAATTTGTAATTTTAGGGTGAATGTAAAAAAATAAATAAAAAAATATTAATTTTAAACTAAAATATGTGAATAGATAATTTGATCATTCTAAGAATTGAGGTAGTTATTATTTTTTCTACTTATAATTTACGAGCTTAGATAATAATTTTTACTTTGGTAAAATACAAAATAACTCTCACAAAACATTATGATTGGACTTTATATATGTCATATCAAAATTTGGGTCATGTTTATTAAAACATAAAAGAACCCTCAAATATACAATTCTTTGTTACGAAATGGTTCTTATATAAAAATAATGAGTGATTACTCATTTATGGTTGCAGACTCGAGACACGGCTCAATACTTTTCTGAGTTGTATAAAAGGAATCGGGTATAACAATCTCGTACTTATAAAGTTTTGATTCCAAGGCATTCTCTCGTACCTTAGAAACTTTTCCGAGTTATATGGTATCTTCTCTAAGTGATATAGCTTTTACTTCGTGAATTTCTAAAAGAATCCTTCTTCACCCTATTCATCCCCCTCTAGGGTGACTCAAACTCTCCCGAGCAAACCTTCAATTGGTATTAGAGCCTAACCTTTCAGAAAGGATCTAACCATCCAAAGGTCTAAAGATCAAATGGCTCGGAACAACGGAGAGTTCGACGAAGGAAGATCTTCCAGCAGACCACCAAAATTCAAAGGATCGAACTTCGAGCACTCGGAAGAAACTCATGGAATGTTTCCTCATGGATCATGATGAAGAAGTATGGGAAATCATACAACAAGGAAGCTATATTCCAATGAAGTACAAAAGATGGGACAAAAGGCCAAAAGAAGAATTCTACAAGAGAGATAAGAAGGACGAGAAAAGGTAAGTATTCCTCTCCTTCAAAGTTATCTCTATCTAAAAATTCTGGATGCTTTGAGTGTGGCAGCAAAGACCACATAGTCAAGGACTGTCCAAAAAGAAAAAGGGATAGAAAGAAGAAGAATGCTATGATGGTGGCATGGAGTGATGAAGACTCATCGGAAGATGACGAGGACTTAGACGACTCGAAATGTTTGATGGCAATCTCGACTCGGAAGGCGAAAAGGAGTCGGACTCGGACTCGGACTCGGACAATGAGGAAACTAATCCTCAAGAGGTAATTGATTACTTCCTCAAATTCTCCAAAGTTGATTTAACTAAATACATTTTTACTTTGGAAGAAAAGTCCAACTCGAGTGTTCTCAATTCAAAGAACAACTTGAGGTCATTACTTCGAGAGCACTTCTTTGAAAAATGAATTGGAAAAACTAAGACTCACAATCAGTGAACTCAAGACTAGTGCTCAATCTAATGAGACCGAGTCCGAGGTACTCGAGAAAGAAAATGAGCAACTAAAACAGAAGCTCATTGAGTCTCAAGATCTGGTTTTAAAGTTTACTCAAGGTTAGAAAAACCTTGACATGCTCTTAGGATCTCAATGTGTCTCATTTAGAAAAAAAGGTCTTGGTTTCAACAAAGAGGAGGAATCCAATTCCTACTCGGAGTTATTCAAAAGGATTCCAGAACTATAAAGTTCAGGAAAGTTGAGCATGATCCCATTCACAAAAATGAAGGGAGGACCAAGCCCATAACTATTTACAAAAGGAAACCATTTTCCCAGTTTCAAAAGGAAAGGTTTTCAAAAGGAAAGAGACACGGACTCGGTTCTCTAAAGAAAAGACTCGAGAATCGGACTAAGCCCAAAGTAATTCAAATATGGGTTCCGAAAAACCTTCTTCCTTAAAAAGGACCACGAGTAAAGAATGTTACTTGGGTTCGTTAGAGGAAGTGAGAAGGGTTAGATTCTCTCTGTTTTATAGGTCACTCAAAAAGATCAAAAGGTCACTGGTACCTTGACAGTGGATGCTCCCGCCATATGTCGGGAGATACAGGACTCTTTTCGAGTTGGAAAAACATAAAGGAGGAAAGGTCACATTTGGAGATGATAGCAAAGGCAAGATAGTTGGGATTGGCAAAATTGGAAAAGGAAGCAATCTGGTCGAGTCCAGTCTACCTTGTCAAAGGATTAAAGTACAATCGCTCAAGCATCTCTCAACTATGTGATAAAGGTCAGGAGGTAAGATTCACTCGGACCAACTACTACATTTCGATGTCATTACCAAAGAGACCAAGCTTTCAAGTAAGAGATCAGGTAACACCTATATCATTCCTCTTTCGACCCTAGTCAGAATTTATCTTGCTTAAAAGCATCTCTTCATGATGACTCATGGACTTGGCATCGTAGATTAGGCCATATTAGCATGCATACTATCAAAAAGTTAGCATCTCATGGTCCGGTTAGGGGTTTACCTAACCGTGCTTTTGAGAAGGACAAAATTTGTGAAGCATGCACAAGAGGGAAGCAAGTCGGATCTTCATTCAAATCTCTCGAAGACAGTTTCCACATCCAAAGTGCTTGAGCTACTGCATATGGACTTATGTGGTGAAATCCCTATAAAGAGCCTCGGAGGTAAATCATATATATTTGTTATTATTGATGATTATTCTCGATTTACCTGGGTATGTTTTCTTAAGCATAAAAATGAAGCATTCAAGGAGTTCAAGCAAGCTCGTAGAAAAATCCAAGTTGAGTCTCGGACTCGGATCCAAAGAATTCGAATTGACCATGGAAGGGAGTTCGACTACTCGGAATTCTTAGAGTTTTGTGATAAAAATAGCATCTCTTACAACTTCTCAGCACCAAGGACTCCTCAACAAAATGAAGTAGTGGAGAGAAACAACGAGAACCCTTGAAGAGATAGCAAGGACCATGATGATTGAACACAACTTGCCTTACTATTTCACAGGCTGAGGCGATCAACACAACAAACTATACTTTGAACAGATGCCTCATCGGACCCATATTGAAGAAAACACCTTATGAGCACTACAAGGGAAAGAAGCCAAATATTTCTTATTTCGAGACCATTTGGATGTAAGTGTTTCGTTCACAACAATGGTAAGGATCACCCGACCAAGTTTAATGCTCGGTCGGATGAAAGTATTTTTCCGGGTTATTCTTCTCACAAGCAAAGCTTAATAAGAAAACTAACAAAGTGGAAGAGAGTATCCACGTTGTGTTTGATGAGCTTGAATAGGAGAAATCAAGTGAATCTTCATACTCAGAATTGAAGCTCAGTAGAGATGATGATGAAGCTGAACCCACAAAGACTCGGACTCAACCGGCTCGGAATGAAGTCACTCGGAACAAAGTGACTCGGAATGAGACAACTCAAGAGCTTGCTCGTAACGAACAAGCCAATGACGAAGACCACTCGGAACAAGCTTCGAAGATCAAGAAGTTCAACCCACAAATCTCATGAATCGGAGAACCGGTAAAGCATTCAAGTTTACTTCTAGTCATCCACTAGAGAACATAATTTCGATATCAACAAGTGGGGTAAGAACTCGTTCCTCTCTTCAAAATCTGTGTGCATTCACTGCATTCATTTCATTAATCAAACCCGAAATGCACTAGAGGCCCTTAATGAACCCGAATGGGTAGAGGCCATGCAAGAGGAACTCAATCAATTCGAGAGAAACCAAGTCCGGACTCCGACCAACCGACCTTCGACCACCCAGTTATAGGAACCAAATGGGTATTCAAAAACAAACTGGATGAGGGTGGAGTGGTAGTCGAAACAAGGCTAGACTTGTGGCTCAAGGCTACAATCAAGAAGAAGGAATTGATTGTGGGGAAACCTTTGCACCTATTGCCGAATTGAAGCTATTAGAATCCTACTGGCACTTGCATCCAAGCATGCATATTAAATTATATCAAATGGATGTTAAGTGTGCGTTCCTCAATGGTTTTATTAAAGAGGAAGTCTATGTCGAGCAACCTCCTGGTTTTGAAAACTCAGAATTTCCAAATCATGTTTTCAAACTTCAAAAGGCTCTCTATGGTCTTAAACAAGCCCCTCGAGCTTGGTATGAAAGACTGAGTAGCTTCTTGGTTCAAAATGATTTTAAAAGAGGTCGGATCGACAAGACACTCTTCATAAAGACCAAGGGGAAAGATTTTCTTATTGTTCAAATATATGTTGATGATATTATCTTCGGTGCTACTAATGAATTTACGTGCGAGAATTTTCCGGGTTGATGAGTCAAGAATTCCAAATGAGTATGATGGGAGAACTCAACTTCTTCCTTGGTTTACAAATCAAACAAGACAAAGATGGGATCTACATCCATCAATCCAAGTATACCAAGGAGCTGCTAAAGAAATATAAACTGCAAGATGCAAAACACTCATCTACACCCATGAGCAGCAGATATAAAGCTTGACTCATACGAGAAAGGTAAAACAATAGATCGAAACTCTATCGAGGTATGATTGGATCTCTACTATACCTTACTTCCAGCCGGCCGGACATAATGTTCAGTGTTTGCTTATGCGCAAGATTTCAAGCTAATCCAAAAGAATCATATCTCACTGCGGTGAAGAGAATATTCGAGATATCTTGCAAGTACTCGGAATTTAGGTCTATGGTATTCCGAAACTCAGAATTGACTCTCACTGGATACTCGGATGCGGACTACGCTGGATACAAAGTTGATCGAAAGAGCACGTCCGGAGCTTGCCAATTTCTGGGTCAATCCCTAATATCTTGGCACTCAAAGAAGCAAAACTCAGTAGCTCTATCAACTGTTGAAGCTGAGTATATTGCAGCTGAAGCCTATTGCGCTCGGATACTATGGATAAAGCAACACTTGAGAGATCTTGGACTGTCCTTCAAATCGGTTCCAATCAAGTGTGACAATCGAGTGCAATCAGCATCACTAAGAATCCAGTCCAAGCACTCGAAGACAAAGCATATCGAGGTCGAGATATCATTTCCTACGAGACCACTCGGAAAAAGGTGATATTGAACTTGAATTCATTCCTACTAATCTTCAATTAGCTGATATCTTTACTAAGCCTCTTGGTGAAGATCAATTTTGTTTCATTCGGAATGAGCTTGGTATGTTAAATGCATAACTAGGTGATTTCTTTACTCGTGCTATGTGTTTTCACTTTTAATAACCATTAGCTCGGTTGATTCGATGATACTTGGGTTGATAGTTATTTCTTGTTTCGAGGCACTCGAAACCACTCGAGTCTCACTCGGACGTAGAGAAAACTTGGACTTCAAATTTTCGAAACTATCTCTAGAATAGTGGAGAGTTTCGGATTATATTTTCAAAATCTTTTTCTCTCTCTCTCTCTCGAGCGCCGTGATCGGACGATAGTCGTGGATCTCTAACCGCTGAAATCTTAACCGTTGAGAAGAGAACCGTCACACCAGTCTTCGATGATCGATGGACAAGCCGAGTCGAACGGAGTTATACTTAACGGATAGTTGACGGGTGTGCTTCTTTTCTATAAATAGCGCCTATTCATCTTCATCTCGATACTCTACATTTCTCTCTCTTTCAAACGAAACTTTTCGCGGAAGATTTCTACGTACACGGTAATCTTTGAAGTTCTTCAAGCGTCGAAAAGGCCATCTCAAGTAAGTTCGACTTGCTCTCATTCCTTTCTTCTACTCTTTTTCGTTTGATTTCATCTACCTCTTCCTCTCTTCTTTTACACAAAAGTTTCATCCCTTCTTTCACCCCTCAAAATGCCTAAACGAGGTAACCATCCCGATTTTCAAGTCTCTTCCTCCTCTAAAAGCCTCGCACCAAGAATCCAGAAAGCTCAACCCCTCCAAACCCATTGTCACCCAAAGCATCTCGCGCTGGATGACAAATTCTTTCCTACAACCAAATTTTCTTGGTTGGCTCACATTCAAACCACCGGCGCATATAATTTTATGTGCTTCAGCGAGTTCATCGATCCCGAACTTGTTTCGAGTTCTACACTCACCTTACTCACTCGAAGGTGTCCTAACCTCCAGAGTTCGGAATGTGACTGTTCGCATCATCTCTCTCCTCCACCGCTTGTTCAAGGTCTCCTCTCTCTTCTTGAACAGCAACCCCATTCCTTTCACTGAAGTCGCTGACGACTTCTTTGAAAAATTCGCTAAAGAGTTTCTCGAGTCACGAAAAACTTTTCGGTGACTCGGTTGAAGTCGAAGCACACCTTCGTGCTTTCTGCCGATGAGAACCTTTTTCTCTCGAGCATTCCGAGCAAGGAGAACCCCAACTCCAAGCATTTGAAAGCTCTTTTTGACATTCTTGAGGGCTACGAAGTAGACCTCTTCCCTTTAATCATTGAGCGGATGGCAGCTGTGCCAGCTCAACTTCAAACCAAGAAGAACACATCTCTTCGTTTCGGTGCTCTTCTTACTCTTGTCTTCAAGCAATTCGAGGTTCCTCTCCCTCGGACCCCAATGCTGTGTCCGAGGCTGCCATTGTTGTTGGCAAGAAGGAACTCCGAGGGTACGGATACTAGGAAACTCAACCCGATGTCCGGGTGCATAACTCGGAGCCGAGGCCTCTTTTTCCGCCTCGGACTCGGAAAGAAACCCCGTCTCTCTCCTTGCCCCACCTGGTGGTGCCTCCACCTTAGGTGCCTCAAAATCTCTCTCTGCTATTTTGTCCCCAGTTTTCTTGGACAAAATTAGCTCGTGTCCTCTCGAATTCAGGACATTGCTCGGCTCACTCAAATCTATCTATCAATCTCTGTTCATCCACCAAAAGACCGCCCAATCCCAAATCCGAGAGCGAGTAGTCTCCGGTTCTTGAGATGAGGAACTGGTGAAGGAGCGAGAAGGAGCTGGTCGAGCTCCTCGGAGAGAGAAGGTCCAAGGCGGCTCAGGACCATGGTGACTCGAGACGCGTTTGAAGCGTCTTCGAGCCCGGATTTGACCTCCTCGGACAGCGGGGAAGAAGAAGAAGAAGAAGAAGGCTGCAGATGCGAAGCGGCGAGACCCGAGGAGCCTGTGGCTGAGGCGGCTCCTTCGGGCTAGGGGAGGAACACAAGGAAGAAGCAGTGGGAACCGCTCCACAAGCTAACATAATCGTACTCGGCTCGGACAGCGATGCCGGGTGGGTCGAAGACCTAGCTGCACCGGCGGGACAGCCAAGCGGCCCCTCCAGGCTTCGAGGTCCACAGGGAAGAACCCCTTGATCCACTCGTTCGGGTCAGCCACTTAGAGCTGAGCCCTTGACGACCATACCGGTTCTCCCCGCCGCGCTCAAGCACATCGTCAAGATCCTACCAGCGCCGGCATACCTCCAATCCCTCCGCTTCCATTCGGGCATCCCCTCTCCCTCGTAGGCGCCAAGCACCGTGTAACAATTCTAAAGTCCGCGATTCTTCTTTTCTTTACGAGAGATTCCTATTTTTTTCTTTTGTCCGGACATCCAAGTTGTAACTACTTGTTCTTTTCTTCCCTTCTTTTTGTTGTTTTTGCTAAAAGGCAAGGGGGAGAAATAGAGCCAGAAATTCAGAAAAACTTGTTGTCTTGTTTAGGGGGCTTTCCCTCTCAATCTGTTTTTTTTCAATGAATTAATGCCTTTTCTTCAAGTTTATCCGAGTTAACATTATTTCATTGTTAAGCACTTTCTTTTTCTTTTCTTGCTCTAATACATTAAGTCCGATTTACTCATCTAACTTCCGTATTCAAGAGCGAGATGTTTGTTTTTACTAACAAAAGTTTATGTCTAAGTATGGAATGCCTTTCATCAAAAAGGGGAGATTGAAGACTCGAGACATGGCTCAATACTTTTCTCGAGTTGTATAAAAGGAATCGGGTATAACAATCTCGTACTTATAAAGTTTTGATTCCAAGGCATTCTCTATACCTTAGAAACTTTTCTGAGTTATATGGTATCTTCTCTAAGTGATATAGCTTTTACTTCGTGAATTTCTAAAAGAATCCATCTTCACCCTATTCATCCCCCTCTAGGGTGACTCAAACTCTCCCGAGCAAACCTTCAATGGTAGCTTGGATATAAATTTGAGTCTATAATATAATGTGTAATTTTAGGGTGGATGTTGAATAACAAAAAAGTCTTCTTCTTAGTTTAAAAGATGTGAATAGAAGATTTTATCGTTCTAAGAACTTGGGTAATAATTCCTCTTATAATTTTACAATCTCAATAATAACTTTTTCTTTTGTAAAACACAAAAAACTTTTATAAACCTATGGTTGGACTTTGTATATGTCATATACATTTTTTTTCGGGGATAATTTCAAGGAAAAATATAAAATATTTTAAGATTGCAAAATTAAAAGGATTGGATGAAAATAATATAAAGTTTAGGCTATTGAAAGAAAAATAATACGAATTTTTTTCTTTGATACTAGCAATATAAACTTTAAGATTACTTATATCAAGAGAACATTGCCGAGTTAAGGGGTTGTGACTTAGTATAGTAATAATGTGCTAAATAATGTTGCTTATTTAGGGGCTGAGTCATTTAATTTTCTCAACACAATTTGTTAAACAATTTTTTAAATGTATCAATACAAATAAAAAAATCAATGTTAAATATTCAAATATATCGTTTATGTCAGCGGCTTCACTTACCACGTCATTACAACATCAAATCACAACTCTTTAACTCAGTGTTGTTCTATTGTCTTTAATGGGGTTAAATTTTATACTACTAGTGTCCAATAAAATTGTTCACATTATTTTCTACCAATAGCCCTAAAGTTGATATTATTTTTATCTAAAAATCCAAATTAAAATTGTTAAAAAACCATCAGTTGTGGTATTTTGTTTTCAAATCTTAATACCTCTTAATAGTTTTATATTCTATTTATTCCAAAATTAAAATGATTAAGAAAAACATCATTTATGATGATTTTATATTCTATTAAACAATTCTTAATTTCACTTCTAATTGTATCTTTTTATCATTTTTTCTTCCCTATTATGTTTTTTTTCCTCCACTTTGGGAGTAACTCGTCTATATTTCATTTTAAAAATATTAAATTATTTTTCTTCATTAACATGTGTTATATTATGTATGAATTATTTATTAAATTTAAAATTCTCATGCAAGAACAAAAGCATAAAATAACTTTATTTATATGCATGAAGCTCTACCTATATACACTTTAAATTAAAATTATTATATTTCTATAGATAATTTTTATTATTAAAGATCCCGTGCAAAAGCATGGGCACACACTAGTAATATTATTATAATAATGTAAAATTTTAATGTCATAATTAAAAATAATAATTTTAGTTTATTGTAAATCTCTAATTCTCTTTTATTTGAAACTATTATAGTTATACTTAATCATAGCGCCTAGGATAGACAATGGGCTGGGTGTAAACACCTAAAAAGTGTCATCCATTTTTTCTTTTATTTATTTATTAGTTCGGTGATGAAATCCTAATCCCATTTGTGAACTCGGATCATTATCTGAGTCCGATAGGCATGACTGAAGCCGATAAACCACAAAACACCCGTTAGCACCACAAAATTAGCTTCTTTGCTTTGGACCGGCCGACAAACCCATTTTTTGGGCCAAACCAGGACCGAGTCAAGGCTCCCAAGCAGGAGGAGGCCGGTGTCGGGTTTCAGGCTTTGCTGCGCACTAAACGCAGATGTTTTATCTTCAGCATCCCAGCGTAACACGGAGCTGAAATGTCCATACGACACGGTTTTGGCCGGTGTCACACTTCATAGCTTTCCACGCCAAAGCGCTGCGTTTTGTTCCAAGTGCCCAATTGAGGCACGAAGTCAAATTCACCAAACGATGCCATTTGAGGCAACGTCGCGCTTCATGGTTCACATCGCCAAAGTGCTACATTTTGTTCTAGTGTTCAACCAAGGCATGGAAACCAGCAGAGTCCACTAGATGACGTCGTATAAGGCCGACGCCGACCTTCTCGTTTCCCCATGCAGGATTCTCGGTTTAGAAGATTTTATCCAGTTCATCCCCTTTATCCATGCTGGAAAATCTGGGCCTAGTTCGGTCGATTTCCGACAACTAAAATGCTTATTTTAGGTCTTTTTGTGACCTAGCTTTCTTCTATAAATAGAGGCCTAACCCCTCACTTTGGCGAGAGGTCGGGGACCCTAACTACATGCTCGTTGAAATTATGTTAAGAGCTACTAAATGCTACATCCGTATTCCGATCTATCGGATCATTTTTAGCTAATCCCTACTACATCCTCCAACAACCGCTATTTCATTCCGTTCCCTAATCCTCTACTTCTTATACTACCTATCTCCACAAATTTTATAAAAAGGCTCTTTTTAATCTCACTTGCACTTTGTTACGCTTCCAAATCCGGTTCATGATTCAAGATTAGCAGGTGGGACAACATGAGGGCGCTCAATCCACTCCCAATCCCTTAACGGTTTATTTAATTTATGCATTTAATGTTTTCCGTATTGTGGATCAAAATGCTCTTTAAATACGTCCCCTGCCTTGTAATTTTTATTTTTCGTGCTTTCCTTTTCACTTTCTTCTATCGTATTTTTATCGCTTTCTTAACTACTTTTATTGTTTTTTCGCATGTTTTGGTTGATTTAATTTTTGTATTCGCATGTTGTATACTTGATTTTAAATTCGAATCAATAGAGGTCGTTTGTTGATGGGCGGAATGGAGTACTTATCCCTACATTTCGTACCTTCACCCTCGAACCCTATATTCTCGGTTCTACACCGATTGAGTCATTTTTAAACCCCTTTCGAGCTTAGTTTTCCCATACTAAGATTGAAAAGTAATCTTTATATTTTTGTTAGTTTTTATTTCTAAAACCGATTGGCGACTCTCCTTTTTCTGTTTTTATTACTCTTAATCGCATTTCGACATTTCGATTTAAAAATGGGCAAAAACAATTTTATTTCTGACAGTCGAGGTCATGGACTGAGACTAACTCTTTAGTCTCGGCCTATGGCCGGCGCTGATGATCTGGATGGCACTGGCCGGGCAAGGCTCTTGGTCTAAACTGGTGTTATCACACCTTTTTGGCCCAAAATCGTTGCGGAAGAATGTGAATTGTATAATTCTTTTTCTTAAATTATGAAATAACATTCCGAGACTTTCTAAAATTAATTTCCAAAATAAATAATTAAAAAAATCACCAATCACCACTTTGCTTAAAGCTGTTTCAAATTAAGTTACAAAAATCGGAAATCTAAACAAGAGACACACCCCCACTTTCAAAAAGAATCTTCAAAAGCTAAAGAGAGCCAACATTTGTGGGGAAACTCGGTCGTAATCTGATTCCCTTACTAAGGGATGGATCGTGGTTCCTACAGATAGCGACTTCACTGGGGACATATCACTTATTAAGAGTGTAAGACTTGAAAATTTGAGTTGTGAGTTTTCTTAATGTGTTTTGCATTAGACATATTGCATTTAGGCATCCTTGGACATAGTTGCTTTTAATTTGGACCATAGACTTTACCCTTAAGAACAGTTTTTGGAGAGGTCGAACTACTAACCAGTGGGCCCACTTAGGCTTGATTATTGGGAATGTGGTTACTCTCCACTCATAGCACGCTTTTCTTGGTTTTTATCGAGAGACATCGAGAATTCATGTTATTTCCTTCCGTACACCCCCATGGAGAACTTTCTTGAGTCGGTCCAATTTGTGCATTTTAGCTAAAACTCCAAAATTGCCTTCCCCTTTTAGGTTAGTCCAATAATTGTATATTTTTTTATTGCATTTAGCCAAAGTCCCATTCATCTCTAATTAGGAGAGTCTTTTATTTGCATTATCCAAATTTTAATTTCATCTCAAATTAGTAAGTCTATTTTACTAGACAAATTTCAAATTCATCTCAAATTAGGTTAGTCTTTTATTTGCATTAGTCAAATTTCAAATTCATTTCAAAATAGGCGAGTCTTTTATTTGCATTTAACCAAAGTAAAATTTATCTCAAATTAGGTGACTATTTGTTTGTATTTAGCCAAATTAAAATTCATCTCAAAATAGGTGAGCCATTTTGCATCGGCCAAAATTTAAATTTATCTCAAATAGGTGAGTCTATTTTGCATTAGCCAAATTTCAAATTCATTTCAAAATAGGTGAGTCTTTTATTTGCATTTAACTAAAGTAAAATTCATCTCAAATTAGATGAGCCCATTTTTACATTTAGTCAAAAATAAAGTTCATCCCAAATAGGTAAGTCTATTTTTGTGTTTAGCCAAAGTCAAATTCATCTCTAAATTAGGAGAGACTTTTTACATTTAGTCAAAGTCAAAATTCATCTCAAATTAGGTGAGTCTTTGTTTGAACTTAACCAAATCAAATTCATCCCAATCTAAGGGATTCCATTTGCATCATTGCATTTTACTTTGGTCAATTTGCATTCATTTATGTGCATCTCAAATAAAAGCATCTCATTATCTTTTATCTTAGGATCGATCGTTCCTCATATCAACACTTTAGCCCCATCCCAATCTTGAGCACCTATTCTTTTGGGATATAGGATAAGGAATCCTACTAAAATTGGAAATCCTAGCACGAAGCGGCTAAGAAATAAGAACTACGCTTCAAAACCGGCACGGTCGACACCGATATATCCCACGCCAATACGTACCATACCATTACGTCCAACACCTTTATCGGTAACACCAACATGTCGCCTTGCGGACAAAGCGTGACCCTCCTCTAAAAATGGCCAACAAACCAGAGCAAACTCCTATCATGACCTTGTTCAAAGAGTCCGGTGCCAAAATAGAAGCTAATAAAATTCAAGCCCAAGATAAAAAGATTGAGTCAATGGCGAAACCGCTGACCTCATACTCAAAGAACTCGGAGAAGAAATCAAAGTCTTAACACAAGCCTCAGCCAAAACCTGAGCTTAAGCCCAAGCCTCAATCCGATCCACGAATAGATCGAATAGAGAAACTATTACGTGAGTCTTTCATATTCAATGACTACTATCCGGCCCGAGGATTCACTTCAATCTCAAAAGACAAATTGCCCCCAAAATTCACTATACCCGACATCAAGTTCCATAGGGCTGAAAACCCTCACCAATACGTGAGTTAACTTTAGAGGGACAATGGCTTCAAAGAATGTACCGGAGGACACATACCATGTTATCTTTCCATGGACGTTTGACAAAGAAGTCATGAAATGGTACAATGTTGTTGACCCACACATGGTCACAAACTGGTAGGATCTTTGCAGGGATTTCTTACATCAATACCCTATAATACCGATCTACCGAGTCACTCTTCGAGACCTTGAGCTGATCAAGCAAGGAGAAAATGAGAGCTTCACCGCCTTCCTCACTCGCTGGAGGGAAAAGGCTTCCCACATGGCTGATCGACCCTTTAAAATGGATCGAGGTTAGGCTCATTATATAAAACCCGAAACCTTCCTATCAGCAACACTTGAAGTTCTTGCCTTTCATGTTAGAGTTTATGCCCCGTTTCAGAATTTTTATTGGGTTTTCTATTTTTGGGATATCAATACAGAACGAATCAATAGTTTAGACGAGAAAGTTACGATTGAAACAATTTAGGATTGAAATCCAGGTCACCACCACAAGCATCCCCACGACCCATGGCGAGTACCAAGGCTTCGGGGAAGCTGAAGGGCAATCACGTGCAACACCAAGCGCTACGGGCATCCCAAGGCCGATGGCGTGTACCGAGGATTCAGCAAGGGCACACATAAATTGTGTCCATTGTAAAGTATAAGTATCTAACTGACCTGAAAGTAACCCGATTAAAATTTGACCTGACCCAATTTTGATTCGATCCAAAATTGAACCCTCTCGATTTCGATCCGATTGAAAATTGACCATAAACCATACCCGAAACCTACCCGAACCAATATTGACCTAACCCGAACCGAAACCAATCTGAATTAGCTTCACCCAAAGTTGAACCGATCCAAAATTAACCTAAACCAAACCTAAACCCGACCCGAACAAACTTCAAACCGAAGTTAACCCAAATCGAAGTTCATCCAAATTAAACCCGAACTTGAATGACCCAATTGCCAGATTTAATTAATGTACCTCACTGAATAAAATCTACTGAAAAACAAGTTTAAAGCTACTTCAAGTTAAAATAAAATATGGTAACCTAATATAAACGTACCTCACCAAATAAAATTTTAAATACATGTTAATCTCTTAAGTATCGATTACACTTTTTGTCTTTTTCTTCCAATAGTTCTGATTATTTGGTGAGCCTTAACTCTGATGCCAAAGTAATATCTCCATTCCCAAAACATAACTCTTACACAATTGATTGCTAGTCTTTCCGCAACCACGGTTTCACAATACAACTTGGAAAAGAGATCCGTATAAATATGTTCTAATATCTTCTTGGGCATAGATCTACTGATCTGGTGTGAATTTCTTAGGAGATATATTCTTCTAACATAAGGATTACATTTGAAGTATTAAATCTCAATAATAAAGAGTTGTCTTGCCTTTGGACCACGATTCATCCCTTGGAAAACAAATGAAAAAACTACACAAATGCAGAAAACACCATCTATAAAAGAGAGAAAACAACTATCGCAATGAGAAACACAATTAGTACTAAAAAGATAAAATGGTACTTAATAAATTTTTTTTAAAAAAAAAGATAACAAAGAAGATGGCTAGGATGCTCGGTTTAACTTTCAAAATGCACAAATCAAAAAGAAGAAGAGAGCACGAAGAAGAAGAGCAACAGAAGAAGATTGTAAGGGGAGTAAAAGATGCGGATGATTTCTGTGTTAGGAGTTCTTGAAGGGGAGGGAGAATTCTGCACCACTGCAGACTATATACATTGTTGAGCCATTTGAAAAACTCAATTAACAAGCTTTTTTTTTTTTTTTTCAATATATCTTAGGTTGATTTAACATCAATGAGGTTTTGGTTCAGTGACTCAGACGAGGTCCTAGGTACATTAAGTGTCAGATTTAATTTTCCTTTCCCTTAATTATATAATTGTATTATATTGTTCTTTGTAACTCATCTAGACTAACAAAAAACAAATTGGCGGAGATTTAACTACGAAAAAGTCTTCTCCTACATTAATATACATTTAATAATTTTTTGGTATAGAAGAGGGGTCAAGCTCCAAGGAAAATAATTATTTTTCCAAGTCTAGTCTGAACCAAGTTGTCTCGGCATGTTCTTTTGAACTTCTAAAGAGTATTTATTGACATTTATTGATGAAAAATGTTGAAATGTACTAATTATGCTGAAATACATAAAATCATACTAAGTGATTTGTTAAGAAAATATAACTAGAAAATTTCAAGAAGCAACTCTGGTGAATTGTATTGAAGTGTACTGAATCAGCACTGATGATAGGTACTTATGATAAGTCCAAAAGAACATGTTCGAGACTATATAAATTTTTTTTTGGTAAGAATAGATGGTTTTAATTATCAAAACTGTGAGCATATAATCTCTTCACATATACCTGAAGGGAGGGAGAGTCCCAAGCCTTAAGGTAAAATCAAACTTAAATATTGTATGTCTCTTCTTTTCTTACAAACCTTCCTTAGATACACTAATCTATTCTTAATCAGAAGCATGCATAAATGTGTGATCTCTCTGCTTCTATTTGAAAATACTGCAATTTCTAGTTTCCCATATGCAATAGACAATTGTAGCTATGCATAACATGATCACCTTTCAATCCATTGTTATTTTTGCTCAATTTTTTACCATATCAGGCATGCCTTGAACTGAAATCAGCTTCTTATTATATCTCATAGCCATCATCACATTTTGCACTACAGTTTGACTCAAAGCACATTCAAAGAAAATGTGAGCATGAGTTTCTGTGGCATTAAAACGTAGTACACACAAGCTAGGGACTGCGATATTCATTGTCTACATCCTATCTTTTGTTGCTAGTCGATTTTGTAGCATCATCCACAAGCAGAAGTAGTGTGTTAGCGACACTAAATTTATTCGAGATAGATAAGAGAAATAACTCACACAAAAAAGTAAGAAAGAAAATCCCAGACAGGGAAACCACATACTCACAGGATGAGAAATCCTAAATCTCATAAGCAGCTTAAGAAAATTTGTAACAATAAAAAACGATATTACTAAATATTAAATTTAATTGAATTAATCAAAATAAAATGGGTTTACCAGTTAGCACTTGTTGCAATTAGGCCATTAGTGGCCGCACAAACTTTTTTTTAAAAAAAAAAGGAAGTAGTGAATATGAAATTAGAGTTTAGAATGGATGGGAAGAAATGAGAAGAGTTGCATAAAAGATATCATTAATCACACCAAGAGGACTAAAAAAATTAGCATTTGAGTGGAGATGGTTTGTTTACTATATTCAACATATTTTTCATGGAAAATATTTTTTCGAAAAAATAATTTTTAACTCATATATTCAACAGGGAAAAATAATTTTATATAAATAATTTTTTTCCATTGTTTGCTATAAGGGAAATAATCTTCTAAGACCTTAAGCCCTAAACATCTACCCCTAATCCTACTCCTTAAAGTTAAACCCAATATAATGAAATTGCCCCCTCAAACAAAATTCAAACTGATCAAGTTTTGGGTCCTGTTCGCCAACAGCGTTTTGAGTAACTTTTAACGTTTTGACCAAATTAAAACACTAATTAACCAAATATTAGTGTTCGTTAAGGTAATGTTTCAACTAGCGTTTGCAGTAATGTTTACGAAAAGATAAGAATATTAGTTTTTCATATTTAAAAGTAGCATTTCATATTTAAAAGTAGCATTTCATATTTTTTTGACAAAATATCTCTTCATTAATTTATATTTGACAAATTATCTATATCCTTTTACGTTAATTTACAATAACCAACTAATTCAACCACTAAATTTAAGGAAAACATTTATTTAACTGCTAAATTGAACACTTATCCGCTAACAGTTAAAATCTAACAGCTTATCAACTACTCCAATAGCTCATTTTGCCGAATAGGACATTGGTCAATTTTTGATACGCTGTTTTTTTTTTTTTCTTGTTTTACAAAAGCTTATAAAAAAATCAATGTTTTCCTAAATTCTATAAAACTTGTACACCATTTGGATTTTCTAACAAATTATTATGGCCAAACAATCTATTAAATTATTTTAATAGTCATAAATCTCTGCTAAATTGTTGTGGTGATGATAAATAATTGACCAAATGAAACAATTTTGATCTTAAATTTCGGATTTGAGGTTTTTTTATTTTTAATCTTTTTATTAGATAGCTAAGTTTCAATCCACTCTATTATAAAACTGAAATACCTTTTCCATTATTGGAAGGAAACTCAATTTCCTTTAGAAATTTTCCGTTTTATACCAAATAATGAAAATTTATTGTTCCCAACCAAATACACCTTGTATATTCAATATGACTGCTTATATGATATGAAATGAATTATTGTGGAGAAGCAGTAGACATGAATTCACTGGTCTGTTTGGTGTATTAGAAAAGAAAAAAACCATTAGCCAGCCCAAAGGGGGAAAACTGCCGTGAGGTTAACGCTATTTTCTTGGTCGTTGTTCAATAATAATTTCATCTTTTTCTTCTTTTCTTTAGGATGAAGTGCGTGTTTGACTTAAGGATTTTGGATGAGAACAATATAAATTTTGATAGTGTTGGTCAAAAATAATACGACTTTTTTCTTACTCGTGAACAAGTACTGAACTTTAACATTATTTAAATATTTTAGAATACAACCAAGTTTGGAGTCTGAATTCGTCGAAAGTCGACGTGTCGAGTGGAGTCAAAATTTTGACCTCATATATTTTTAGGTTTAATGGCCATATAAATAAACTTTTTTTTCTAGTTAATTCCCAAATACACGGAAGCTAGCTTATGTGGCAATTAAACCTAAAAATACAAGGTCAAAATTTTGATTCCATCTCGATACGTCGCCTTTGCGACAAGTTCCGGTTCCAAACGCACTTGTGTTCTAGAATCGTTAAATAGTGTTACGGTTCGTACTATTCACGGCCAAAAAAAATCGTATTAATATTTGCCAATACCCCCAAAGTTCATATTGTTCCTATCCAAAAATCCTTAACGATAAACTTATTCTCCATTTTAAAAGATGGTATTACTAAATTTTTTATCTTTAATTTTTTAAAAGTTATTTTATTTATTCTAAAATATTTTTTTCAACTTTGTTTCTGTTTTTCCTGACTTTTGTTTAATTTAAATTTAATAAGATTTATTTTGTTCCATATTTATCGTCTAAAAACTAAAATACCAACATAATAAGTGGGTTGAAGAGGTTTTGTCGTGCCTTCCTTTTCCATCTCCTCTCTCTTGTCTTCTCCCAAAGAAAAAAAAAATCTTAGCTACCTCCATCTTCTCTAATTAGGGCTGCCATCAATCATAATGATGGGTGATAAGTCCCAATTTTTCTTTTTTTCAACACTCTATTTTAATTATAGTTAAATTTACTATTAATTTTATATCTTTTTTAATAATTATCTCCATTTCAATTGTGAGATTATGTATCCCTCTATTAGCGTGAGTTTTAGCTTCTCACCCTAATATGAGTTTTATCTCTCGCTCTACTGGGAGTTTTTATAGATCTGAAGGTTGTAAATTGTGGAAGATGATTGGAATTTATCGTTTGAAGTTTGCTTATTTTGGTTTGAGGATGCATTGACGATGGAATTTCATAGCGTTATATTATGACAATCTTCCTTACAAGTGTAGCTTATCATGTTAAATGAATACTTACTCCAAAGAGTTATACTATATAGCTCGCCGCGACGTTTGGGAAAGACGCAATTATGTCTGAAGAGCACGGTTAGTGACAAAATTGACGCTATAAAATTAGAGTTGTCAATAGTTTATTTGTCATTAAATGTTTTGAGAAAAATATTTATTTTGATGGTTTACATTTATTTTTGTTAGATGATTTTCATTGTAGATTTCATATGGTCTTTCATTAATAAACATACCATTTCATTGAAGAATAAAGGATGGATTAATTTTAAGAAATAGTTTTGTAATTCAAATACGTCTTGGACTATGTTTATCCTTGGTTGAACACTCTGTTAACATTGCTTTATATTTTTAATTCATTCATATGTTTAGCAATGTCCCGTTATAACTTCTCGATCTGGTTATAAGTGTTATTGTGTTTTTTTTTTTTTTGAGTAAATGACTTCTCTCTCGTTATATTCATCTTAATTTGTGTTTTCTAAATTAAATTAGTTGAAACTCTGTTTAGTGAAATTTTTTCAACGAAGTGATGGGGACAAGAATTTGGTAATAAGGACCTTACACATCATTTTTGAAAAAATAAATTCATTTTGAAAAGGGTGATGATATGTGTTTTGTATGAAAACACTCCTCAAATATCTTGTATTCACCTATATTAATATATTTTATTATTTGAAACCACTATTTTTTAATAATTATGATTAATTATGAAGATAAAACTTTAATAATCGTCGGCTGTGCCGCTAAGTATCAAGTAACACCCTAATTGGATTAACCCTATCTAAAAAGTGTATCATACACATAACTTTACAGGTATAAAAATGATAGATAAAATGACGATTTTTACATAATTTGTAAGTTGTAATACAATTATATTATTCAATCGTACCATTCTTTTTTAATTTACCATATGATACAATAATTTTTTATTCGAGAGAAGACACTTCAAGTGTGTCTTGTAAAATGGACTTGTTGAATATTACCCCAACAAGCACGCTGAAAATGGACTTGTTGAATGGGTTATACACTTTTCTTATTTCAACAATTTTTTTTCCAAAGGTCAACTTGACTTCTTTTATAATTTGCTATTAATACAATACCGAGGCTCCCAATTGGGTAAAAGCCTCACAATTACATTCACAGCTGTAAATCCTCTCTATAATCTTATTGTAATGCTTCGAAAAGTTATAATTTGTTTTCTTTTTTGTGCATTGCTAAGCTCACTAGCAGCAGCAACAACACAAGCTGAGGCACTGATCAGATGGAAACACACATTGTCAAAATCTGATTGTCTGACTTCGTGGATCCTCTCTGATGCTGGCAACCTTTGCAAATGGTCCGGCATTGTCTGTGATCACCTTAATTCCGTCATCAGCATTAACCTGACCAGTTGTGGGCTCAGTGGCACACTTGCTGGCTTCAATTTTGCTGCTTTTCCTCATCTGGCAAGCTTCAACCTCGGTAATAACAGCCTTAACAGCCAAATCCCGGCAAGCATTGGTAGTCTCTCTAAGCTCACTCAGTTAAACCTTAGTTCTAACTTGTTACAGGGGTTTATACCTGCTGAAATCGGTCAATTGTCAAAGCTTGAGTATCTCAACCTGTGGAATAATAATATTGGCCAAACAATTCCCACTGAACTTAGTACTTTGAAGAGGTTATGGTTTCTTGACCTTGGGTCGAATTACCTTGAAAACCCCCAATGGTCGACGTTTACTAATATGCCCCTCTTGACCTACTTAAATTTCGGGTTCAATAATTTGAAAGGGAGTTTCCTAGTTTCATTATAAACTGCAGGAACTTGACTTACTTATCACTGTCAGAGAATTACTTCAGCGGGTTGATTCCAGAATCACTTTTCACAAGTCTTTCCAAGCTTCAGCACCTAGACCTTCGTGATAACATGTTTGTAGGACCAATATCTCCTAATATTTCCAAGCTATCAAACTTGACTGAACTTTACCTTCAGTGGAACAAACTTACTGGTACCATCCCTGGGAGCATTGGTGCAATTTCTGGACTCAAATTTCTAGATTTGTCTAACAATTCGTTAACAGGGAGCATTCCTTCATTCATTGGGTCATGCACTAAGCTTACATTTTTGTCTCTTGCTAAGAATTCACTCTCTGGGGAGCTGCCTTTATCTTTGGCCAATCTTAGTAATCTTTTGGAACTATGGTTATCTGAGAATAACTTGTCTGGGAAGTTATCCCCATATTTACTCACCAACTGGACCAAGTTAACAACCTTGGTACTTCAAAACAACAGAATGAGTGGCATTATCCCGCAAGAAATTAGTCAATTAACAAGTCTTCAGTGGCTTCTTCTCCACAACAACAGTTTCACTGGTTCCATACCTTTAGAGATTGGAAATATGGGAGCTTTGATAGAAATTGGCCTTTCAGATAATCAATTGACTGGTTCAATACCTCGAACCATTGGGAACTTGAGCCACCTTTCCACCCTGAGTCTTTTCATGAACAACCTCACTGGTATACTTCCTCCAGAGATTGGAAATCTCACCTCATTGACAACTCTCGATGTTTGCATGAATCAACTCTACGGGGAGTTGCCAGATACCTTGTCTCGCCTTAGGAAACTACAAAACATTTCCCTCCACAACAACAATTTTGTTGGGAGAATTCCAGAGAATTTTGGTGAAAATAGCCCTCTTCTTGCTAATGCTTTTTCTTCAACAATAATTTTGTGGGGGAACTGCCTCCTGGATTATGCAGTGGTTTCAAACTAATAGAATTGACAGTCAATGGAAACAATCTTACTGGAGGAATTCCAAATTGCTTGAAGAATTGCTCGGGGTTAGTGAGGGTTCGTTTTGATGGCAACCAATTCACGGGGAACATCTCAGATGCGTTTGGTGTGCACCCGAATCTAAGTGTTGTCTACCTGAGTGGCAATCAGTTCGTCGGTAAGATTTCACCCAAGTTGGAAGAATGCGGTAATCTTACAGATCTTAGGTTGGACGGGAACAAGCTTTCCGGGGAAATACCAGTAGAGCTCGGGAAATTGCACAAGTTGCAGGTTCTAATTTTTCGTTCAAATGAATTGAGCGGAAAACTCCCAAAAGAACTGGGGAGTTTGAGCTTGTTGAACAGGCTTGATCTAAGCCAGAATTTCTTGACGGGTGAAATCCCACATAGCATGGGCTTCTTGCGTTCTCTTCAAAATCTTGATCTATCAGGAAACAAACTTACGGGGAAATTCCTCATGTGCTTGGTAATTGTGGTAGCTTAATGAACTTGAGTTTGAGCAATAACGAATTGTCAGGCAAGATACCAGCAGAGCTTGGCAACCTCGGTCAGCTTCAGGTCATGTTGGATCTTAGCAGCAACTCTCTTTGTGGTCCAATTCCTGGAAATCTTGAAAAACTTATACGCTTGGAGAACTTGAATCTCTCTCACAATCAGCTCTCAGGGCAGATCCCTCAAACACTGTCAAGCATGATTAGCATAGAGTCCTTTGATTTGTCCTTCAACAATTTATCAGGTACAGTCCCGAGGAACAGCTTTTTCCAGAAAGGGGCTTACATGGGAAATCCAAGCCTTTGTGGGAATGGGACTGGATTATCCTCCTGCAATGATAGCAAGCCTCACAAGTACCACAAAAAGGTGATTGCTCTGGTCATTTTGCCGATTGTTTCTGTGTTGTTACTTATAGTATGTGTAGTCGTAACTGTGACGAGGAGGTGGAACAAGAAGCAAAATGAGGAGGCGAGCAACAATTCTGATGTGTGGGAGACAACATCAGTAATTTGGGGAAAGGAAAGAAGATTCACATTGTTTGAAATTTCAAAAGCTACTGACAATTTCAATGAAACCTATTGCATTGGCAAAGGCGGGTCAGGTGTGGTATATAGGGCTTTGTTGCCATGTGGTCATGAAGTTGCTGTTAAAAAGCTCATCATGTCAGATTCTAGTGATATTCCAGCATCGAATAGACAGAGTTTTGAGAACGAAATAAGGGCATTGACTGAGATCAGGCACCGGAATATAATCAAATTACATGGATTTGGTTCAAAAATGAGTCCATGTACTTGGTCTATGATTACATTAAGAGAGGCAGCTTGAGAAATTTGTTATACAGTGAGGAAGCCATGCAGGAACTAGGGTGGGGAAGAAGAGTTAATATCGTAAGAGGGTTGGCTCATGCACTTGCTTATTTGCATCATGATTGCTTCCCCTTCATTGTTCACCGAGACATTTCTATTAATAATGTCTTGATTGATGATGAGTTTGAGCCTCGACTTTCAGATTTTGGCACGGCAAAGCTTCTGAGCTTGGATACATCTAGTTGGAGTGCAGTTGCTGGGTCTTATGGCTACATGGCTCCTGGTAAGTCCTACTTTGTGCTTTATGTGCATTGATAATTTTTTAATGGCCTACTCCTTTTCACTTAAAAGTTTACAATTTTTAGTAGTTTATAACTTTTTACAACTATCTTATAACTATTTTACAATCGTTTATAACTCCTTACAAGCTACAACTCCTTAACGCTTACAACTTCTTATAGTTGCTTATACTATAACTTCATACAATTTACAGCAGCTACTTATAGGTTTTTTTTTAAGAAGTATCGCAGTCGTATAGACTGCAAGTCTTAGAAGTAAAGTGTTGTCAAATCCAGTTGTTTATCTACCTTCTGCACTACTAAAGAAGTCACTTTTAGGTAATCTTTTAAACTTAGTTTTAGCAGTTTTTCAACAATCCTCTAATAAACCCCCCGAAAAAAAAAAAGTGAATGGGAGTGAGGGGAAGATTTTCTATGAATTCATTCTCTCCCCTCCATTGCACCCCTTACAAATCCAAACAAATAAAGACTAATTGCTTCCCTCCATTACATCTCTGCGTTTACACACATATATATATATACGCACATACTTTGGGGAACGCAGCTCTAAGTCAAAACAATTCATCCACTTAATTTGTCATTGAAATCATTTGGATAGTTCTGATCCAGGTACCAGATACCATAAAATCGTGCTCACCCTATTGTTTGATTTTTTTGGTATGTGTAGAGCTAGCTTTGACGATGAGAGTGACGGATAAGTGTGATGTTTATAGTTTTGGAGTGGTGGCATTGGAAGTTATGATGGGAAAGCATCCAGGAGAATATCTGTCTTCGTTAATTTCCACAATGAGTGTCTCTGGTTTGCTTCTGAATGGCGTTTTAGACCAACGATTGCCACCACCTACAGGATATTCGGAACAGCAAGTGGTGACAGTAGTGAAACTAGCTATATTATGCACGAGTTCAGTGCCAGAATCACGCCCCACAATGAGTTGTGTAGCTCAAGAACTCTCAGCCTCAAGCCCATAAATAGCTCTTCCAAACTTTGGAGCAATTAAGCTTGAAAATTCAGTGTATTTCAAAGGTAATATAGTTTCAAGCAATAGGATTAGATATAGGAGGGCCAACTGAAGCTCCTTTTTAAGGTCAAATAAATAGGCAAAGACTTGGTAATGTATAATAGTGACGCAGCAATATATATATATATACCTGCTATTTTATTATATTTTTATTTATCATTTTGCAAAAAGATAGCAGTTTATACAGATTTTGATGAGTGGTGGTTGTACCAAACTGACAAAGACAGGTGAATATAAACCTTTCTCTTCTCATTCAGAATATTACAAAAGTCCCGGGCCTTCTTCATGAAATTGACGTTAAGCTTTGGGGTGGATTTAAGAAGGGCCTAGTACACTCATAAGCCCAAAAAAAAAAACCAAAACCTAAACTAAGCAAGAGGCTGATATGTATAATGGAACACCCATAAAAAAAAACAATGTGTGGGCCCAATTTACCAGGCCCAGCATTAATTTTTATTTGTCAAAATTTTGGCCATATTTGTTGACCCTCAATTACACAGTATACTCGCTCTCTCTCCTCTCAATTGTTCCTTGCTCACGCACGCTCGTTTTCTGCTCTCGGTCTCGCCATGTGTCATGGGACTATAATTCACTCGAGCTCAATTCCCGTGCGACGTTAGCGTAATATACTCGAGATCATTCTTAAGCTTGCTAGTAAGCCTTAAAGATGCTTGACTTAAGCTTGAGAGAGCTAAATAAGCAAGGATAATAAGAGAGAGAGAAAGTTTGGGAGAATGCTTTGTATATTGAACTCTTAGATTGGATGGTTGGATGATTTACAAATGAGTCGAAGGTTTGCTCTTGGAGAGTCTTAGTCACCCTAGAGAGGGGTGACTAGGGTGATGAGGAAATTTGAACAATAATTGGAAGATTAAAGTTTAAACCAAACTTTGAAAATGTCTTAGTCTAGATTGAACTCAAAAAAGGTGTAAACTCGTAATTTACGTGGAAACCATCCCAGGCGTGAAAACCACGGCCGCTGCTAATCCAAGCACCAAGTCAAATCCACTATTTTGAATCCACAAAATACAGTAGATAGACTCAACCAGAATTTCTCCTTTAGACAATTCCTTACAAGGTTTTCCTAGACTCAAAGTTCCCTTATCTCGATCTAGTACTTCCTAACCGAGGTAACCTTTACGAGCTAGGGACAACCGAGCTGAGTTAACCCTTACATTTCAGTCAAGGGACCTTACTCGTAAAGTAAGAAATAGAATTTGTAACTTATTACAAGACCTTACAACTCATAAAGATGTTAAATACAGAGTTGGAGTTGTAAGTAGAAGATTGAATGAGTATTATACGGAGAGATATAATTTCAACGAATTGGTTCAACAATCTTCTAGTCTTGAGAGTTGGCTTCTATTTATAGATGACCAAGTAGATTAGCCATTGTGACTATCTTCCGATTATAAGTCCTCTCGTGGACCGTTGTAACGGTTCTTCCGAGTTGCTCGTAAAAGATCCGTTGAGATGTGAATGTTGTGCAACGGCTCTTGACTCCTTAGGATGTTCCAATCTACTGGTGGTGTTCGAAAAGTAAGGTGGAAACCACCATTGAGCTTAGCATTGAAGATTTCCAGCTTTGGAAATAGACAACCCCGACACGATTGTCCGAGCCTTGTTTAGAAGTAGAAAAGCCTTGTCTCGTCGGTGATTGACGACTTGAAGCCGGTTACTTTTGTAATTCAAAAATAGGATAACCTTGTTTAAATAACCTATAAAAGTAAACCAATTTTGGTTCTCAAAGTATAAAATACTTTGGTCCAAGATTAGAAACAGATAATAATTTAATTAAGATAATTAAGTGCATAATTATCTCGAGTCCTGGAATAATGGAATTTTCCGAGTCTAATATTTATTATACTCAAATTTCATCTCGAGTCAGTCTAGAGAAAGATCAAGGTAAACAAAGAATATCGGAGTAAGAGTACTTGATCGACGGATATATTTCAAACAAAACAAGTCGACTTAGAAGGATGAATTAACACCGTAATTCACTTGAACTTAGAATATGAAGTTAGACCCGAGTTTAAAAGTGTTAAGAGTGAATGTTTGAACATGGGATAAGTTCGAGTGTTGTCCGAGTGACTCGGAACCATAAGTGTGACATGATGAACAAGAGTATGCTTTTGAGTAAGTCGAATCGAGTGAGAACATATGCACTAGTTTCGTAACACTCGTAAAAGTTTCTATACCACTCGTAATAGTTTTTATAACACTTAGAATGACTTGTAATCAAAACTTAAAGGAGATGAGATTTGTACCTGATTCTTTATGGTACTCAAAATGATATACATGTCAAGTCCGAGTCTTCATGAGGCCCTTGGGGGTATTTATACTTGCCCACCTTCTCAATGGACGGTGGAGATCTATTTAATCCCGTGGTCTAGATTTATCCTCTAGAATCCTCTACACTAATATCGATGTTTTCATATAATTGTAGAACACTAGGGAAGATTGTGGAACATTATAGAATAGTAGAGAGAAATCTAGAAAATTCCGAATATTCCACAGTGCTCGTGACATTCTTCCCCACCTAATCCGGCGACGTCCCCGTCGCCTTCTCGTCCTCAAATGTGTGATTGTTGTTGAGGAGACTTAAGGAACCAAGCTTCTTCTTTATCTCTTGCTTCTCGTACCTCCCGACAAGAGCCGACAGCTTGCTTTGCTTCGTACATTCGAATGCTCGATGTGGTCCGTCGCACGTGAAAACAAGATATCTTCTTCTTAGATGGTGCCTCCTCCCGAGACATCATTTCCTTTTCCTTATAGGCGTATGGCTTGTCTTTTGGAGACTTATCCTGTTTTCCCCACCTTTATTATCACAATTTAACTCTTTGTCTCGTCCTTTGGAGGGCTTAAACTCATACAAGGATTCAAGCAATGGCAATAGCGGAGGCGAGGTCTTACACCCCCTGTCTTTCTAGCTCCATCCTAGCCAACTCATATAGGCCATTGAGGAAACAAAATAAGGCATCTTGCTCCCCCATGCTGGGAATTTCCAAGAGTAGCGCTTAGAATTCCTTCACGTACTCTAAAATATGACCATCCATGTGTTGGAGGTGTCGAAGCTTGACCCGTGCTTCATGTTGGACGTCCTTGGGGTAAAAATACTTCTTGAGTTCTCCCTTAAATACTTCCCACGTAGTGACGGGATCGGATCCTCTATTGACGTTGTCACACCGACGTCGCCACTAGACAAGAGTAGTGTTTTTAAGGAAGAGGGAAACATTACTCACCTTAAGGTCATCTCCCTCTATACCCGAGGCTTTGATGTAAACCTCAAGTCCCGACAAGAAGTTATCAATTTCCCTTGCACTCCTGGCTTCCTCGAAGTCCGGAGGCTTAAGCACATTTTCCTTTGTGGCGGTCGCTACCTAGACCGACCAACCGTTGGCCACCGCGGACGTGCACAACTTAAGTTGTGATTTGAATTCCTCCATTTATTCTCGTTGTTCACTAAGAGTGGCTTTTAGTTCACCCATTTGCTCTTGTTAGTCCTTAAGAGCGGCCTTGAGTTCCTCATCCGTAACCATAACCGTGGTTTTTAGGGTTACAACCTCCTTGCCAAAGTTTGTGGCCACCGCATTCAAGGCCCCCGTATCTCCACCTTGAGCTCGAGTCCTCCTCATTTGATCTAGCTGAACGATAAGCCTGGCCAAGGCGCCTACTAGATCCTTTAAGTCGATGACAACATTATGCAGTCGGGCAATCCTTTCCTCAAGTACGGCGATCATATCCCTTGACTTCTCTCAGCCCTTCTTACCACCTTGTTGTTTTTGGCTTCCTTCGATGACGCTCGACACTCTTCTCCAAACTTTGGCTCCGATACCAACCGTCACGGGACGATAATTCACTTGAACTCAATTCCCGTGAGGCGCTAGCAAACTATACTCTAGACCCTTCTTAAGCTTGCCAAGTAAACCTTAACGATGCTTGACTTAAGCTTGAGAGGGCTCGATAAGCAAGGACATTTAGAGAGAAAGAAAGAGTTTGGGAGAATGTTTTGTATATTGAACTTTTGGATTTGATGGTTGGATTATTTACAAATGAGCCCCTTAGGGGTATTTATACTTACCCACCTCCTCAATGGATAGTAGAGTTCTATTTAATCCTACGATATAGATCTATTATCTAGAATCCTCTATACTAATATCTAAGTTTCCATACAATTGTAGAACATTAGGGAAGATTGTGAAATATTATGGAATAGTAGAGAAAAATCTAAAAATTTCAGAATATTCCGGAGCGGCCCGTGACACATGGCTCCACCCTATCGTTGCACACTCATTAGCCCATGGTTCTCTCTCCTCTCCCTTCCGCCGGCCCTGCCCCACCATGTCCAACCATTTCCCGCCGGTGTCCAGCCTGCCTAGCCACGCCTTGCCGCTATTGCATGCTCTATTCCCTCTATTAATTGTTCTCGTCCGCGGCCCACCACCCAGAATACAGCCGCCGGTGCCCATCTGTCTGCCTGCAGCTGTCCGTTTGGGCGGCACCATTCCCACCGACCGCTTATCTAGACTCCAACTAGCCTACCTTACTCTTCCTTTCTTTCAATTTCAGATCTTAAATTAAAGGTTAGGGTTTTGAAATTATTTTTACATTTGTTAGAATTATGAATGCATTGTTGATTGGTGTTGTTGTGTGATTGATTGTGGATATTATCCGTGATTGGTGGTTTAGAAATTTATTGATTGTTGATTAGGATTTTGAAAACCGAAATGCAATTAGAGGACATAGATTGATTTGTTGATTGTTTAGAAATTTATTTGGTGGCCAAATGAATGAAATATTAATTTTTTTCCGTTTATATGGATCCAAAAATTTGTAAAAACCTCACAAGGGATACCCATAGATGGGCTAGCTCCGCCCATCAATTTCAAAGCATGAAATCCTGTAAGGGACACCTATAGATGAAAGTCCTACCTCCGTCACTCGGTAAGCTCTACATTCTATTTGATTGTTGAAAACTTGGGTGGCAAAATGATTTTTAGGAAAGTAAGAATTTTTCTTGTATTTGGTTTGTAGAAAATTTGGTGGAAAATGGATAATTTTAGAGAAATTTCTTTTCCTTCCAAAAACATGAGGAAAGTTAGAGGAAAATTTTATGTGAAGCTCTCGTCCTCTCTATGTTTTTTTCTACTTCCTTATCTCTCTATTTCTTTCAGTCAACCAAAGTCTTACTTATACACAATTTCATGGTAAATTACATTGAGAGAGAGAGAGAGAGAGAGAGAGAGAGCGAGAGAGAGAGATAAGAAAAGGCCTCAACTCCCAATGAAGAAGAGAAAAATTGACTGGGAGCTTAAAATGGGGATTTAAGTTGGAGACACAGATAAGAAGGGTCTTAATTCTTAATTAGAGGAGAGAGAAAATGGTTGTGCCTGAAATTGGGGGTTCAAGTTGGAAAGACACAAAGAGTTAAGAAGGGCCTCAACTCTACACGGAGGAGAAAGACAGGGACAGATTGTTGGCTTCCTTCAGTGACGCTCGACACTCTTCCCTAAACTTTGGCTCGACACCAACCGTCATGGGAGGATAATTCACTCGAACTCAATTCTCATGCGGCGCTGGCAAACTATACTCAAGACTCTTTTAAGCCTCGCCAGTAAGCCTTAACGATGCTTGACTTAAGCTTGAGAGCGCTCAGTAAGCAAGGACACTTAGAGAGAGAGAGAGAGAGTTTGGGAGAATGCTTTGTATATTGAACTCTTGGATTAGATGGTTGGATAATTTACAAATGAGCCCCTTCGGGGTATTTATACATGCCCACCTCCTCAATGAACATTAGAGTTCTATTTATCTTATAGTCTAGATCTATTTTATAGAATCCTCTACACTAATATCTAAGTTTCTATACAATTGTAGAACATTAGGGAAGATTGTGAAACTTTATGGAATAGTAGAGAGAAATCCGAGAAAATTCCGAACTATTCTAGAGCGGCCCATGACACATGGCTTCACCAACTCGCTGCACATTCACTAGCCCACGGTTCTCTCTCCTCTCCCTCCCGTCGGCGCTGCCCCACCATGTCCAACCAATTCCCGCCGGTGTCCAGCCTCGCCCAGCCACGCCTTGCCACTATTGCTTGCTCTATTCCCTCTATTAATTGTTCTCGCACACGGCGCACTACCCGGACTCTAGCTGCCGGTGCCCACCTGCCCGCTTGTCGGTGTTAGTTTAGGCGCCACCATTCCCGCCAACCACCCATCCGATTCTAACCAGCCTACCACACTCTTCCTTTCATTCAATTTCATATCTTAAATTAAAGGTTAGGATTTTGAAATTCTTTTTAGATTTTGTTAGAATTATGAATGCATTGCTGATTGGTGTTGTTGTGTGATTGATTGTTGATATTATCTGTGATTGGTGGTTTAGAAATTTATTAATTGTTGATTAGGGTTTTGAAAATTGAAATGTAATTAGTGGACTTAGATTAATTCGTTGATTGTTTAGAAATTTATTTGTTGGCCAAATGAATGAAATATTAATTTTGTTTCTTTATATGGATCAAAAAAATTTACAAAAACCTCACAAGGGACACACATAGACGGGCTAGCTCCGCCCATCAATTTCAAAGCATGAAATCCCGTAAGGGACACCCATAGATGAAAGTCCTACCTCCGTCACTCGTTAAGCTCTACAATCTATTTGATTGTTGAAAAATTGGTGGAAAAATGTGTTTTTAGGAAAGTAAGAATTTTTCTTGTATTTGGTTTGTAGAAAATTTGGTGAAAAATGGATAATTTTAGAGAAGTTTATTTTCCTTCCAGAAACATGAGGAAAGTTGGAGGAAAATTTTATGTGAAGCTCTCGTCCTCTCTATGTTTTCTCTACTTCCTTATCTCTCTATTTCTTTCGATCAACAAAAGTCTTGCTTATACACAATTTCACGGTAAATTATGTTGGAGAAGGAGAGAAAGATAAGAGAAGGCCTCAACTCTCAATGAAGGAGAGAAAAAGTGATTGGGAGCTTAAAATGGGGATTTAAGTTGGAGGCATAGATAAGAAGGGTTTCAATTCTCAATTAGAGGAAAGAGAAAATGCCCGGGCTCGAAATTGAGGATTCAAGTTGGAGAGACAGAAAGAGTTAAGAGGGGTCCGAACTCTACGCGGAGGAGAAAGACCGGGACTGAGGGGTCTTGAAAATATGGATTCAAGAAACAATTAACAAAGCTAATGGTTTTTTTTCCTCAATGTCCTAGGTATAAATGGAAGAAAAACTATTTTCTCTTATTTTTTCCTACTAATTTTTTCCTCCAAATTTTCTTTCCTCCTAATCTTCTTAGAATCAAATAAAGCCCTAAGGATGGGTTCAAATATTTGTTTGGGAGGTTGTTTATAATACTATTTTATTTTAAAGATTAAATTGAAGAACAATAAATTATGAACTTAAATTAAATTGAAGTTTGGGCATTTTAATAATTTATTTTAGAATTTCGCTGTATTTATTCTAGTTAGGTTTACTTTTAAATAATATAAAACATTTCAAGTAGCATTTTTTGATTTTCAAAATTTCAGCTCGTTGCTTTGAAAAGTTGCCTTTTTATATATAATTTTTTTGGTTAAAAAAACCCTTTATTTTCAGCAAATTGCCATGTGTTTAATATAAATTTTTATTAGCCTACTAACTCAAGAGTCAAATTTTCTAAATACATTTCTTTCAACGGCTTATCTAAACAACTATCTAGCCCATCCAAGACCTTAGTTTAGTTTGAATAGTCTTACACCATATTGGCACATAGTTGTTTAAATGAGTTATGGGTTACTCCTTCTGTAGTCCATCGATTTGAATTAGAACCTTAACTAAAGTTTTCTGCATTACTTATTTTTTTAAAGTTGTTCATTGCAGTTTATACGGCTCGCAAATAAATAAACCTCGAGTGAGTACTTGGGGTGTCGAATCATAGGCAGAAGGGTTTTAAGAATCGGAGCCTAATTCGAATGGCTCAAGCTATGCCAAATCACAAATGTGGGAAAATTAAATAATTAAAACTAACCTAAAGAAAGATAAACAAGTGGCTAGCTAGAGATTTCGCCAGTTAATGAATTAATTAGTCAAAATAAGGTCCTAACCTATCTAGCCTAAGTTAGCTAATTGAGATGGTCGATTGCATCGAGAAAGTTCACTCAAGCCCACTTTCATGGGTAATCTAAGTGGCTTAACCACCTATTTTCATGGGGGTTAGCCCAAATAGACCACAAGGTTAATAACCCTTGGACCTAGCTCAAATTTGGGTTATTTTCATACCAAAATCACAACTATTCAACTCTCCTACACTAGCAAATCAACTTCTCCTTTCAACATAGTCAATCGCATAGAAATATGGATGAAAACTCTTTCAAACATTTCATCAAACATTTGGTAGACATAAGTGAAAACTCAAATTTTCTAACATAAATTGGATTTAGCTAAGCTTAATATATCACCAATTAGCCATCAAAGGGCTAATCATAGCCAAGCCACAAAAATTAGCCACTAAAAATCATAAAAACATAAATAAAACCTACTCTAACAACTACACTAACAATCATGCAGAGGAGAAAGAAAACTAAACTAACTTCAACTATACTAACAAGCGCGGAAAGGAGAGAAAAACTAAATTAACTTGCATAAACCAAACAAATAAACATAAATCAACAAAAAAAATTTTAACTTTTAAATAAAACATTAACTAAACTAACATTACTCTAACAAAGCTAATAAGAACAAAATAAAAGGGGGAGAGAGAGAAAGAGAGAGAGAGAGAGAGAGAGAAAGAGGGGGAAGAGAGAGATAGAGAGAGAGAGAGAGAAGAAGAAGAAGAAGAAGAAGAAGAAGAAGAAGAAGAAGAAGAAGAAGAAGAAAGTTTAGCCATTTAAGCTTCAAAGCTCCATAGTCACAATCTTTAACTCAATCTACACTAATCTAACTTAATTAACCTCATAAATATAGTTTTATTTTGGCTAACTATAAAACTAAGGTAACTCCTAAATCATAAACAAGAGTTCTCTAAAAGGCGTTCCTCAAAATCTCAACCAAAAATGGCCTTGAAGAGCAACAAAACTACCAAAAATGTGACTGGCAGCCCCAATTCAATGACATGGGTGTCAAAATGACACAAGCAAGTGACATGACTATGTCAAGCGACACATGTCGGTGTTGGTTTCTGGATGAAAAAGGATACATGTTGGAGAAAATGGGCCACCACGATCTGCCCCACAATCCATGGGACTGATTGTGGGACCTGCCACAAGTTGAGTGATGACAATGTGCCAGGCCATGGGCCCTTTTCCTGTTCCTTTCTCGCTCTAGCTTTTGTTGGGCGACATCGGGACATCGTGTTATGTGTCAACACTTGCAACATGAATGAAAGGACGTAGAGGCTCAAAAACTTGATCTTGAATAACGAAAGCTCATTGAAGGGAGCGACAATTACTTGACTTGCATAATCGGAATCCACTTTGTCGTTGTCCCATCATTTTTGCTCTATTTTTCACAACTCATCGAATTTAACTTATTTCCTACAAAATTAAATAAAACAAATAAAAATTCTAAAATTGTATTATTCAGGAGCCAAAATACAAGCATTAGAGGGCGTATAAATACGTTGTCATGCACCTAAGACAAGCCTTCATCCCCTTCATGGTATAACATCCCTTTCACGCCCCAAAAGGGATGTTGCAGAAACGCAAACACCCACATACAAAAATAGTAAATCCAAAAATAGCTAAAACCCCCACTTTAATATTCACATGACCAGTACCATCCCTAATGACATAATTCCGTGATAAAGAAATTTTTTAAAAGGCGATCAGTACAACGTTTTGTTTATGTAACAACCAAGTGTTTTTAGAAATGCCAAATTGTTATATTAAATTAGATGTAGAATTTCTAAACAATCTTTGGTTGCAAATTTATCTAAAGGCCTACTTAAGTGAATCATTGTAAATAAGTTGCCAAACTTTTTGAGTGTTTCTTTTAGGATATTTTTAGGATATTAGTTAGTATAGTGGCATGATATTAGTTAAATGAATTGTTGTTTTCATTTTTGAAAAAAAGCTTTAAAAACTATTTGATGAGAGAGTAAAACTAGAACGAAATAGATCGAAGAGATCAAATTGGTACAAGAAGATAAATAATTTAGCACTCCAAGGAAAAATTTAAATATTAGATCTTCTCCTTTAAGGAATAGAGATTTTATTTGACCTCTTAACTTCCCGCCAAGCCCATCTCAATACACCTTACTTGGACTTAGTCCTACTTTTCCGTCTTGTTTCCTCTCTAAACTCTCAAATTTAAGGATGTAATAAAAATTTTTATTTGAAAGCTAATTTTATTTCTCTTTTCCCGAAAGGGATTTTTTTTTAGAATATTTCACAGTGAACAATCTTGGGTGATATATAATTCGTCTAAAATGCCTTTACATTTCATCTTCACTTCTTTACATATTTATAGACCCCATTCTCCTTAAATTATTCATTTCCATAAGTGATATTCTATCTCTCGTATCTGTTCTTTTACAAGTATAATGATAAAATAACTCATATGCTATCTTATCTTTATATTGTTCTTCTATAGTATGTTGATAAAATAATGCATCTAAGAGATAAGGATTGTGATAGCTGCCAACTATATTTATGATGGCAAAATTTGAGGAGTTATTTTTAAAGATGCTTTTTCTTTTTCTTTCTTGTATAATTATACAAATTTTTTCTTGACAGCTTGTAGTTCCTTAAAAACGACGAGGAATCAACATGTAGATGAACTAGAATAATTCTTCATCAAATTCATCTATCTTCGTGCCTTCTTTGGTTATAATAATTATATCTCCTTCTTGATATAGAGTACAAAAACTATATCCAAAAAATTGATCGCTTTGACACTTGGCTATTATAGCTCCAGTTGTTCTTCTCTAATTTATCCGAGAATTGTTGAACCCGAAACTTTTGAAAGTTTTTTATTTGCTAATTCTTTGCTCAAATTTGTCAAAAATATTACCGACTTGAATTATGCTAATAATTGAGAATGTAGTTTCAACCTCTTCATCTTTTTCTTGCGGGATACTCGAAAAATTTTACGAAAACAGGAGCTGGGCTTTGCATCATTAGGCTTGGGTACTAATTCCCAAGTCTCATTCTGAATCAAGGCTTCTATTTCTTACTCCATTGCCCTTTTCCACTCCTTATTTTGGCATGCTTCTTCATAGGTGCTCGGTTCCTTAAAGCTCGGTCCTTCTACCAATGCAGCGTTAGCATATTTAGGATTTTGGTTCCGTGTCCTCTTGGACCTCCTTAATTGTGGCTCTAGGGCTTCTTCTATCACTGTCTCTTCGAGTTGGCTTAGCCTCTCTTTTCTCGGAGAAGCATGATGCACACCTGTCTTCCATGGACTTTTGTGCCTGCTTCGGTGTCTCCTCTTTACCTCTTCATACTTCTTGTTGTGGTGTTGTCATGCTTGAGTCTTTCTCGTCATCTTCTAGCCTTTGATCCAACTTTTCCTCCATCTCCTTAGAGTTGGGAAGTGTTATTGTATGTGATAACCACCATGAAGATGCTTCGGAGACCACCACATTTCGCGATATATAGCAACGTCTTGTTGTCGGGTCACAACACATCCATCCTTTTCTTTCATTATCATAGCCCACGAAAATACAGCGCATTGTCTTTTGTCGAACTTGCTTTGTAGGTGGTCGGGAATGAAGACATAGCATACACACCCAAACACCTTGAAATGGCTTACCATGGGCTTGACATTCCATAACTTCTCATATGGAGACATAAACCCGAGCCTTGCCTGCAGTAGTCTATTGGTGACATAGACCGTTGTCTTCATGCACTCGACCTAGAAGCATGGCGGTACATCATTCTCGCTGCGGTGTATTAGGATAAGTGAACCGGCGTCGTATTTTATGTGCTTGTAGGTATTCCGAGAACTCATCCGATGTATATTATCCCCCATTGTCCGTACCTAGGCACTTTACTTTGTGCCTTACTTCACTTTCGGCCTTATTTATGAACTCCTCAAATTTATCCAAAGCCTCCGATTTTTCTTTCATAAAATCTACCCAAACATATCTTGAGAAATCATCGATAAAGGTAATCATGTACCTGTCTTCATTGATGGATGGTTGTTTTACTCTTCCAAAGACATCAGAATGGATGAGCTCAAGTGGCACCTTAGCTTTGTATGAGGACTCCTCGTTACGAAGTTGATGCGCCTTTCCGTATTGATAGCTCGTATATACTATGTTCTCCTGGATCTCAAGTTGCGAAAGGCCCTTCATCATTGACTTTTGCATCATCACCTTCAGCTTATGACAACTCACTTGACCGAGTCTTGCATCCCATAAGTATGCCATCTCATTCTTCCTTGGTTTTTCAATGTAAGCATCTTGGACTAACATTAGATAGACAGACTAGAGGCGTCGTCCTTCCATAAGTGGCGACGACGTAGGCTTAAGAATGCAATATACCTTGACATCGTTGGGACCAAAGACCACGTAGTTGCCTAAAGATGTCAATTGCGATACTGGACGAAGGTTCTTCCTCATACCAGGAACGTGATAGAAATTTTGCAGCTGCACTTGATGCGGACTAAACCGAGGAGCAATCAATGCATTGCCAACATGGGTTATTGGCATTTTAGAGTCATTGGCTGTTACCACGACCCGATTTCCTTTATATTCGGTCGTGCTTGTGTAGCTTGTTCATATTTCCTGTCATGTGGTTCGAGCTACGCGAATCCACTATCCAGTCATATTGATAGTTGATGGATTCATTGCTCATCATGACAAGAGTGGTTTCCTCTTACAGCTCCTCGACACATGATGTAGCTAATTCTACATCGAGTGTAGCATTGCTCTTTTCTATTGTAAAGGATGTCAAAAAGTCCCACTCTTCTTCACTTTCATTATTTTTGAAAGTAACTATGTTACCTTCCTCTTGAGCGGATCTGCAGTCTCGAGCATATTGTCCTTTCATGCCACATTTGTAGCATCGATCCTCTTGTCGACGATACTTCGATTCTTCTCGATCACTTCGAGATTGGTGTGCTCCCCCGAGATGGACCCTGTCTACGTTGTGCTTGTCGAGTACTTTGATTGCCTTTTTTCAAGTAATCTTCATCTGCGATATATCTTCTCCCGAACTTATCTTGGCCTTTAGGTTCTCTCCTTCTCGTAAATAGAGCTTTCTCTTCCTTCTTTATTGAGACATTGGACATTTGTTTGTCGAGGTCTTCTTGATTGACCAAGATACTTTCTAGTTCTATCAAATTGGATTGAGTGGCCCATCCCGAGTTGCCGTAATAAGGCCGCTATATTTGGGGTCCAAGCCTCGGATTATGATCCGACGCATTCTAGACTCATTGATTGCGCTTTCAAGGTCTACCTTCTCTATTTCACCACATATAAATTTAACTTTTGTGAAGTATTGGCTTACCGTCATGTCTCCTTGTTTGATGGACATGAGCTCGTTCCCCAATTGTTGTAGCTTAGCTTCATTCTTCTTCGTGACTAGTGTAGCTAAAGTATCCCATGCTTCTTGTGGTGTCGTGCAATACTTGAACCGATGTAGGAACTCGTCTTCCATAATGACTGGCGGAACATACATAGCCTTCCCCGCCTTGATCTCCCATTTCTTTTTCGATCAAGGTCCGTTGGAACAGACTTTCTCATCACTCGCTAACGATATCCCATAAATCTTGCCCCTTCAAGTAGTACTTGATACATATGCACGAAGTACTATAGTTGCTCCAATTAAGCTTCTCGAGTGAGCTAGCTAATGCTGATAGATCCGCCATAACAATTTGGTAAGTGCCTAGGACTTTAACTAGCAAGATGTGGTCCCGCACTAATAGATTTTACAGTCCCTGATCGTGTCGACAGAGTTTCTTTTATAATCCGGTCCCCGACCGTGTAGACAAGCAATGCTAGTTCAAGACAAGGTCACCAAAACCTTGCTTTGATACCACTTGTTGAGAAATTAGAAGATCAAGTGATATGTTAGAATGAACACTTTTATTAGAAATTCGGAGAGCAAACTTACAAGACTTACGATAAACACTCAAGAGTATGTGGGATACCTCACTTGCTCTCTTACGAGCCCTCACTCTCTCTTATGGTAGATGCTCTCACTTTTTGTGGATGCTTACGTAGGTAGGTCATTCCCCTATTTATAGTGGTTTCACCTCCTTAATATATGGTGGAGATTTGGCCAAGTGTCAAAAACTTAATGCTTGCTAAGATAATTTTAAAATACAATAGTATCTAGATATTTCCTAGGATAATTCAATAATCATCTAGGTATTTTTAAGATCTAGATTTTTATACAGAAAATTCTAGATACTATTTTGGTGTCTAGGTTCTAGAATGTGAGTAATGAATTTCTATTATTTTATTTTAAGACATCGTACCTTTGGGATGCTTGGTGTTGGAGGAGAACTACCACTTCTGCAACACTCGAAAGGGCTCCATGCTTCTCCAACACTTGCTAATTCTTTCTCTTCTTCTGTACGATTTCAATAGCTATAATTAACTATATTGATTGTGAAGTTTGGCACAAGCACAAAAATACATCTAAATTGGATCAATTTTATCGGTAGAAACAAATTATACATATAACTTTATAATTGTGAAAAATTACTTAAAAATTGATATTGTACAATTGTACAATTTAATGAGTGGCCTTTGATTACTGAATACACTTTTCAAAAAATATCATGCTCAACCGTCAACACCGCCTCGATCAACCACCAACCAACGATAGCCTCATGGCCGCCGAAAGGCTCGAGAAAGTTGACTAGGACAAGGGTTAGAATTTTTTTCTCCAGTAAACATTGGGTAGTCATCTTGGGTGACTACTAAAACTTTGTTCGGAGAAGTTTAAGAAAATAACTAGGTAACACCTAAATTCTTATATCACGGAAAAAGGCCCGAGAAATCTTCATATCACTGTGTATATACAAATATATAACATTTACAGTAAGTCTTGTGCAAGACTGTCTTATATAAACTATATTATGAGACTAGCATTTTTATGGTAACTTTTAATAATAATAATTGAGGTGACTAATAGTTCATTTAGAGTGATTATTCTTATAAAACTATTAATTACCCCCCAAAAATAAAAAAGTTACTCTAAGATATACTATTAGTTATCTGAAACGTTTCAAAAAGTCAAACCTAAAGAAGTATGTCTCGCAATAATGTTACATGAGATGGTCTCACCTAAGAATTTATTTAATGTTTCTGAATATATATATAATTGTGTGCATGAAAGTTTTTTTATGAATAGTGATGCATTCAATTGCAGGGGAGAAGCAAAGAAAAATACATACGACATTGATGAAGATGCATATAATAACATCCATGAAATAATCCTACCAGTTTGGTGAGCGGATTTGGAGAGGCCTTGAGCAGAACTGCATGGAAAAGGAGAAAGGCAAGGCTAAGGCAGACAAAAAACCTTCCACTGAGATATTTGTTAAAATAAAATAAGAGAAAAATCATTACCCATTTTCTAAAACCAAGACACCACAATAATATCTAGAATTTTCTATATGAAAAATCTAGATCTTAGAAATATCTAGATGATTATTGAATTATCCTAGGAAATATCTAGATAATATTGTATTCTCTAGAATTATCTTAGGAGCATTAGGATTTTGACACTCGACCAAATCTCCACCATACATTAAGGAGGTGGAACCACTATAAATAGGGGAATGGCCTACCTATGTAAGCATCCACAAAAAGTGAGAGCATCCACCACAAGAGAGAGTGAGGGCTCATAAGAGAACAAGTGAGGTATCCCACATACTCTTGAGTGTTTATCAAAAGTCTTGTAAGTTTGCTCTCTCAAATTAATAATAAAGAGTTGTTTCTAACATATCACTTGATCTCCTAATTTCTCAACAATCGGTATCGGAGCAAGGTTTTGGTGACCTTGTCTTAAGCTAGCATTGTTGTCTACACGGTCGAGACCGAATTATAGAAGAAACTCTGCCGACATAGTCGTGGACTCGTGAAATCTATTGGTCCGGAACCACATCTTGCTGGTTAAGTGCTAGGCGCTTATTAAGTTATTATGGCGGATCTATCAGCATCAGCTAGCTCACTCGAGAAGCTCAATGGGAGCAACTATAGTACTTGGTGCACACGTATCAAGTACTACTTGAAGGCGCAAGATTTGTGGGGTATTGTTGGCGGTGATCGTAAAGTCGCTCCAACGGACCTCGATCGAAAAAGAAATGGGACATTAAGGCGGGGAAGGCTATGTATGTTCTGTCGATCGCCGTGAAGGACGAGTTTTTATATCTAATTAAGGATTGCACGACACCACAAGAAGCATGGGATACCTTAGCTACACTCTTCACGAAGAAGAATGAAGCTAAGCTACAACAATTGGAGATCGAGCTCATGTCCATCAAACAAGGAGACATGACAAGTAAGCAAATACTTCACAAAAGTTCAATTTATATGTGGTGAAATAGAGAAGGTAAACCCCGAAAGTGCAATCAACGAGTCTAGAATGTGTTGGATCATAATCCGAGGCTTGGACCCCAAATATAGCAGCCTTATTACGGCAACTCGAGGATGGGCCACTCAACCCAATTTGACAGTAACTAGAAAGTATCTTGGTTAATCAAGAAGACCTCGACAAATAAATGTCAAAGGTCTCAATAAAGGAGGAAGAGAAGGCTCTATTTACAAGAAGGAGAGCACCTAAAGGCCAAGATAAGTCCGGGAGAAGATATATCGCAGATGAAGATTACTGGAAAAAGAGGCAATCAAAGTACCGACAAGCACAACGTGGACGGGGTCCATCTCAAGGGGAGTACACCAAGCTTGAAGTGATCGGGGAAGAATCGAAGTATCATCGACAAGAGGATCGATGCTACAAATGCGGCAAGAAAGGACATTATGCTCGAGACTAGAGATCTCGCTCAAGAGGAAGGTAACATAGTTACTTTCAAAAACAATGAAAGTGAAGAAGAGTGGAACTTACAGGCATCCTTTGCAATAGAGGAGAGCAATGCTACACTTGATATAGAATTAGCTATATCATGTGTCGAGGAGCCGAAAGAGGAAACCGCTCTTGTTATGATGAGTAATGAACCCATCAACTATCAATATGATCGGATAGTGGATTCGGGTTGCTCGAACCACATGACAAGAGATATGAATAAGCTATACAGCACGACCGAATATAAAGGAAACCGGGTCGTGGTAACAGTCTAACGACTCTAAAATGTTAATAACCCATGTTGGCAATGCATTGATTGCTCCTCGATTTAGTCCTCATTAGGGATGGCAATGGGTAGGGTGCTGGTCGGGTCCGACCGGACCCGCACCCATTTAACTTTTTAAACTTGGACCCGGACCCGACCCCGACCCGACCCCGACCCGGACCCGGCAGGTCTGTAAAATTTGGACTCGGACCAGGACCCGACGGGTCCACGGGTCCACGTGTCTTAAACGGGTCTTAAACGGGTCTAGTATATTTTTATCATAAATGAATTTAAAAATTAGTATTTTGTGCATATAACCTATTTAGCATTATACTAACCTATCTATCAACCAACCTATTGTACAAACCAAATATTTAGTTCATACAAACCAAATAAACCAATACATTAAACACAAAATTCATCAAAGTTTGACACAACCAAAATCTAAAGTTCATCAAAGCTTAATAACAAAAAGTCCAACAAAAAGTCCATCAAAGTTTAACACAAAGTTTAAAAGAGTTCAAGTTCAACACAAAATCCATCAAAGTGGCACCATAAGCATCTTCAATCCATCAAACCGCTTCAAGAGTTTGGCTGCTCGCTAAGTTGCGATTACCCATGTAGAGAAAAAACAAGCACGAATGTCCCATTGCTCGCGATTATATTCCTAGAAACTAGAACAAATAGGACTGGAAAAAGAAATTAATCAAGTACCTTAAAATCGAAGCCGACCAGCGAAGAAGGAGGCCGAACAACGCGGCCGGAGAGAGGAGGGGCCGGAGAGAGTAAATCCCGACCGGCGATTATGAGTGCGGGGAGTAAATCGAAGATGTTGCTGCTCGCTAAGTTGCTACGATTACGAGAGCGGGGACTGCGAGTGAAGTGACGACGAGCGAGGCCGACGACGAGCGAAGAACGAAGTGAAGTGACGAGACAAACAGCGCGGCCGGAGACGGGAGGGGCCGGAGAGAGGACGGACCGGACAGACCGAACTCCGGCCGGGGTTGCGCCGGGGACTGCGAGTGCGAGTGCGAAGCGAGAGGATGGGGTGGGGGTGGGGACGGACGCTGCGCCTGTGTGAGAGGGGAGGGAGAACGAAGGGTTTCCTTTCCAAATTGCATTATTAATTTGAGGTCTGCTGTGAAAATTTAAAAAAAAAAATTTAATATCCGGGTCTTAAACGGGTCGAGAGTCGGATCCGGGTCTAATTTTTCGGACCGGACCCGGATCCTGACCCGAAACGAGTTAGACCCAAATCTGACCCGGATCCACCGGTCCAATTTTTGGACCCAGACACTGATTAAATGGGTCGGGTCCGGCGGGTCCGGGTCGGGTCCAGGACCCACTCGCCATCCCTAGTCCTCATCAAGTGCGGTTGCAAAGTGTCTATCACGTTCTTGGTATGAGGAAGAACCTTCGTCCGTATCGCAATTGACATCTTCGGGGAACTACGTAGTCTTTGGTCCCAATGATGTCAAGGCATAATGCGATCTCAAGCCTACGTCGCCGCCACTTATGGAAGGACAACGCCTTGAGTCGGCCTATGTAATGTCAGCCCAAGATGCTTACATTGACAAAACAAGGAAGAATGAGATGGCGAGACTTATGGCATGCAAGACTCCGGTCATGTGAGTTATCACAAGCTGAAGGTGATGATGCGAAGTCAATAATGAAGGACCTTCCGCAACTTGAGATTCGGGAGAACATAGTATGTGCGGGGTGTCAATACAGTAAAGGCACATCAACTTCCTTATAAGGAGTCCTCATACAAAGCTAAGGCGCCACTTGAGCTCATCCATTCCGATGTCTTTGGAAGAGTAAAACAACCATTCATCAATGAATATAGGTACATGATTACCTTAATCGATGATTTTTCAAGATATGTTTGGGTAGATTTTATGAAAGAAAAATCGGAGCCTTTGGATAAATTGAAGGAGTTTATAAATAAGGCCGAAAGTTACGTAGGGAAGAAAGTAAAGTGCCTACGTACGGACAATGGGGAGAATATACATTGGATGAGTTCTTAGAAGTCAATAATGAAGGACCTTCCGCAACTTGAGATTCGGGAGAACATAGTATGTGCGGGGTGTCAATACGGAAAGGCACATCAACTTCCTTATAAGGAGTCCTCATACAAAGCTAAGGCGCCACTTGAGCTCATCCATTCCGATGTCTTTGGAAGAGTAAAACAACCATTCATCAATGAATATAGGTACATGATTACCTTAATCGATGATTTTTCAAGATATGTTTGGGTAGATTTTATGAAAGAAAAATCGAGCCTTTGGATAAATTGAAGGAGTTTATAAATAAGGCCGAAAGTTACGTAGGGAAGAAAGTAAAGTGCCTACGTACGGACAATGGGGAGAATATACATTGGATGAGTTCTTAGAATACCTATAAGCACATAAAATACGATGCCAATTCACCTGTCCTAGCATACCGCAACAGAATGGTGTGGCAGAGCGAAAGAATCGACATCTTGTAGAGACTCGTAGAAGCATGCTACATGCCAAGAATGTACCGCCACGCTTCGGTCCCGAGTGCATGAAGACAGCGGTCAATGTCACCAATAGACTACCACAAGCAAGGCTTAGGTTTATGTCTCCATATGAGAAGTTATGCAATGTCACGATAAGCCATTTCAGGGTGTTTGGGTGTGTATGCTATGTCTTCATCCTCGACCACCTACGAAGCAAGTTCGACAAAAAGGTAATGCGCTGTATTTTCATGGGCTATGACCCGACAACAGGACGTTGCTACACATCGCGAAATGTGGTGTTCGATGAAGCATCTTCATGGTGGTCATCACAGACAATAGCACTTCCCAACTCTAAAGAGATCGAGGAAAAGTTGGAGCAAAGGCTAGAAGATGACGAGAAAGACTCAAGCGAGGCAACACCACAATAAGAAGTCACCGAAAAAGGAAGAGGTAAAGAAGAGACACCGAGCGAGGCACAAAAGTCCATGGAAGACGGGTGTGCATCATACTTCTCCGTAAGAAGAGAGGCCAAGCTAACTTGAAGAGACAAGTGATAGAAGAAGCCCCGAGCCACAACTAAGGAGGTCCAAGAGAACACGAAAGCAAAATCCTAAATATGTTAACGCTGCATTGGTAGAAGGACCGAGCATTAAGGAATCGAACAACTATGAAGAAGCATGCCAAAAGATGGAATGAAAAAGGGCAATGGAGGAAGAAACACAAGCTCTAATTCATAATGAGACTTGGGAACTAGTATCAAAGCCCAAGGACGATAATGAAGAAAAGTGGGTAATGAGGGGGAGTGTTAAAATGAAATAAGAGAAAAATCATTACCCACTTTCTAGAACCAAGACACTAGAATAATATCTAGAATTTTCTATATGAAAAATCTAGATCTTAGAAAGATGATTATTGAATTATCCTAGAAAATATCTAGATACTATTGTGTTCTCTAGAATTATCTTAGGAGCATTAGGATTTTGACACTTGGCCAAATCTCCACCATACATTAAGGAGGTGGAACCACTATAAATAGGGGAATGGCCTACTTATGTAAGCATCCATAAAAAGTGAAAGCATCCACCACAAGAGACGCTCATAAGAGAGCAAGTGAGGTACCCCACATACTCTTGAGTGTTTATCAAAAGTCTTGTAAATTTGCTCTCTCAAATTATTAATAAAGAGTTGTTTCTAACAAATCACTTGATCTCCTAATTTCTCAACAATATCTTCATATTGTTTACCACAATGTGAAGTTAAGCATAGGCTTCCCATTTATTTATAGGAAAATTATTATTATTATTATTATTGTTATTATTATTATTATTATTAAGCAATGACTTGAACGTAGACTTGTTAATTGGATTATTTCATGTGGTTTTTCTCCTGGTTTTGACGTTGGGTCCAATTCTCAACCATTTTTGTTGGATGCCAATTAAAGTAGGCATTTCTTTTCTTTTTCTTTTTCCTTAGGGGTTGTGAATGACTTTTTGCCAATAATAAGTCCCAATCCTTCTTTGTCTTTAAACCCTATAATTCTATAATTATTATTCTTTTTACTTTTCTAGATTGTTGGAACTGCTATCGGCATAGTTCCAACCAGATAGTAAGCCCCTTTTATTCAATTTCTTCAATCGAATCAAAATTTAAAAGTATTGTTATTTTGTTTCCAATAAATTTTCTCTCTTTTGCGAGAGTTTGAGTTTCTCTCCTTCTTGTGAGAGTTAGAGTTTCTCTTCTTTTGTGAGAGTTTGGTTTCTCTCATTCTTATGAGAGTTAGATTTTCTCTCCTTGTGAGAGTCTTGTTTTTCATCTTTGTGCTAGTTATTTCTCTTGCCAATACGTGCAAGCTTTATTAGTGTTGTTGATTCGATTGGGTGATATATTTTTGATATTTTTATCAATTAGTTTCATTGATTTTGATTGAGAATGATTCAACAATGAAATTTCATATTGCTTCATCAAAGTGATATTTCCTTCATATTGGATCTATTATATCACATAGACATATATTCTTAAAGTTATAGCTCACCGATATTCGGAAAAGACATATTGAAGTCGAAAAATACGGTTTGTAGCTAGATTGATGCTATGAGCATGGAGCCTAGTGGAAGTATATTTACCATTAATATTATAATGAGAAAGTCGAAGAATAAGTTAGGCCTTGTTCGGCAATAGTGTTTGGAGTAACTTTTAATATTTTGACCAAGTCAAAACATTAACCAACCAAATACTAGTGTTCGGTAAGCTAGTGTTTTAACTAGCATTTGCAGTAATTTATAGCGTTTCAAGTAATATTTTTGAAAAATTAAGAATATTAGCTTTTCACATTTAAAAGTAGTGTTTTATTTTATTTTTTTAACAAAAGTATCCCTTCATTAATTTATATATGGCAAATTATCCATATCCTCTTTCGTCAATTTACAATAATCAGCTAACTCAACTATAAATTTATCGAACACATTTATTCAACTCGCTCATTTGAATAACTATCCACTAACAGACTAAAATCTAAGGGTTATGAGTTACTCAAACAACTATTAGATACACAAACAGTATCTCGTTATTCAAACATCTCATTTTGTCGAACAAGATTTTAATAAGTTCTTTGCCTAATAATTTATAAAGACGTACAATACTATAATTACATTAATTTAACGTTTCAATCCTCATTTTCTCTACGAGATGTAATTGAGCGAATTGTACGACATTTTTTTCCTCTTATGAATTAAAACACAACTCAAACGAAACCGAACGAAATAGTATACATTTGTAAAAAATTGCAGGTGTTATTTTGTATAGAAAGATTGAATAGCCAAGATTCTTTTCGCCAAATAATTGAAAACCGATTGCAAGGATTGAGGTGATGTTAAATTGTTTGAATTTGTGGAAATTGAATTATATATTTATCGTTTCGATGATTGGGACCATACTAGCAAATGAACCCATAGAAATGAGGGTCTTGTTAAGAGTGAGCGGTTTCGGTACCCTGTCTCAAAGCTAAGAACCCGACCCTTACCCTGTTTGACCGATTCCTAAATTTTAGGAACTCGACCCTTACCCTATTTGACCAATTCCTAAATTTTAGGAACCCGACCCTTACCCTATTTGACCAATTCCTAAATTTTAGGAACCTAACCCTGAACCTTAGGTTTCGGTTTCGATTCAAGGGTACCCTGTTCACACCATTATTCTTATGAAAAAAACTTTAAGGCCTTAAAAACTTATAAACATCAACTCACGTTTATCATTTAATTAGCTAAAGTTTAACAAGCAAACAATTAAATACCACGATTTTAGCAATTTTTTACAAAAATAAAGTTGGTAGTAGAAACAATGTTTTTAAAGGGGGATGTGATCAAAATCTTACAAAGTCTCTTCAAAAACTAATACAACCAAATGTCTCAAGTTCATTAACTAAATTTAAATAAAAATAATGCAACCTTTAGACTTCCATTGCATCTTCAATATCAATAACTTATCCATCACCGTCGACAAGATCTATGAAATATAAAATAAAATACCATTTAAACGGTTCCGGTTCCGATTCCATGATTTTATTTTAGGAATCTTACCCTTACCCGTTTGATCGGTTCCTAAATTTTAGGAACCTTACCTTACCCGTTTGACCAGTTCCGGGTTCCGGTTCCATGATTTCATTTTAGTTGAGTTATTATGAGTAGTTACCTAAATTCTTTTGATGAATAATTTGATTATTTTGTTATGTTGTTTTGTATCTATATTTACAGTATGATCTTTAATTACTTGATTTATTGTTAATCTGAAAAAGAAAATTACTAATTTGTGAAACAGTCGCATCTTAAAATTAGTTATTACATAGATTTTTTGCGGTCTTTCCCCCTTGAGGTGTCCAATATTAATTAATTTAACCCTGAATTGTTTGAGATCAATGCGCTTTGACTGGTGATGATTTGTTAAAGCAACACTCATTTATGCCTAACAAGCTAACGTGGCAAATAAAAACCAAGAAAAAAGCGCACTAAACTGCCATAAGTAGTACTCATGTTAAAAATCCTAGGGAGATTTATAGTTAAATGATGCTTCAATATATAATTATATTTTTGGTCAAATTTTTATATTCAAGTCATTAAAAAGACAACTACAGCCCTTCCTCTCTCTTTTATTCTCAATGTCAGCCCCCCTCCTCTCTCTCTACCTCTGTCAGCCTCTCTCTTTCTCTCTCCTCCCCTCTCTCTCTCTCTCTCTCTCCTCACCTCCTCTCTCTTACCTATATTTTTATTTTTTAAATTTTATATTTTAAAATAAAAAATTACTTCACATTTTAAATTTTATTTTTATTATTAAAATTTTTTTGGTACCATTATGTATTTATTTATAAATGAATTAACTTATTTTTGAAAGAAAAAAATAATATATTTATTTTTTAATCTAATTTTAAATAAAATTTAAATTTTAAGTTTATTATTATGAAATTTAAAATTTTGAGTTTTAGTTTTTCTTATTTTCAATTAAAATTATTTTGACTAAAAAAATATAAAAATTTATTTAAATCATAAACCTTAATTACTCAACTTAAAATATTAAACTAATAAACCTAAATACAAAAAAGTCATCCACGATTAACCATGATGCTATCGTGTGATTAATTTCTATGTTATCCAGTATGATTATCTATGCTTAATTTTATTAATTTAATATTTCAGGTTAAGTAATTAAGGTTTAAGATTAAACAAAATATTTTTATATTTTTTCAATGAAAATAATTTTAATTGAAATAAGAAAAACTCAAATTAAAAAATTTTATATTAATAATAATGAATTAAATTAAAATTTTACTTAAAATTAGATGATAAAAATAAATAAATTTTTGCACAAAAATAAGTTAATTTATTTATAATAAGATAAATGTATAATGATATTAAAATAAAGAAAAATAAATAACAAAAGTAAAATTTAAAATATAAAATTATTTCTTCATTAAAAGTTTTTTAAAAATTTATTTAATAATATAAATAATTAATTTTTTATTTAAAAAAAGGTATAGTTTTTTTTTAAAAATAATATTTTTTAACAATAAAATAAATTTTATTTTTTATTAAAAAATATTTAGAGAGAGAGAGGTGACAGAGGAGAGAGAGAGAGAAGTTGAAAGGAAAGAGATAAAGAAAGGGCTGTAATTGTATTTTCATTTTCTATAAATGACTAAAATGTAATTACAAAATTAAATTATGTCTCAGTTGTAAATCTCCCATGCGTTGTTTGATTAAATACCAAGTGGATCCCAATCTCTATAAAAAGGTAAAAAGTAAAAAAGCCTTCATCTCCCCCTCTGTCTCTTTCTTCTCTTCTAAATCTCACATCGAGTTTGCCATTGTTGGACCTCAACCTGCCAAAAGGGAAAAGCAATTACGAATGTTAAATAAGGTCATATCAATCAATATGCATCAATTTTTTTTTATTTGCCGAAATCACATTAAAATAAAATGTTACTACAAATTTAAAGGGAGTAAAATTAAACTCGAATAATTTGAAGTTGAAATAATTAATGCAAGATATTTTAAGGGGAGAGAGTGCAAAAAAATCTTGACTATACTTATGTTCAACAAATGTGTTTACTTTTTTCGATAAATAGTTTGGCAATAGCCAAGAAATAGTAGCCATAAAGCTAGTAAAAAAGTAGAACAAATGTGGTTACTTAAACTCAAAGATGTTTTGGATTATAGCCAAATTTGTTATAACTTAGATGTTCTACAAGAAAAGGAAAACAAACTTCAATTTTACAAATTTGGGCATTGTGTCCATCCTTCTTGGATATATGGCATAAAGAATTGAAGGGCATGCCTATGCGTCAAAGTGCTTTCAATCCTAATGTAACTCAACGAGAAAAGATTTGGATAAATTCACACTAAGACGATTATATCTGCTCTTAGCTTATCAGTGTCCATAAAAATCCTAACAAAATTTTACTTTTTCAAGCTGAAATCAAGAATACTATTTCCATAATGAATGTTGAAAAGGAAAAAAGTTTCTCCCATATATCGTATGAAAATTGACTTGAGGAAGGTCTATTGCAAAGCTGTAAGATGGAGATTTTTTGGATCATTTATCAATTGGACTAGGTTTTGCGATGTTGTTTGTTCAAAGATTAGTGACACACATGCGTACAATCTGCTCATTTTTCTCTGGTTGTGAATGGATGTTCTTATTGATATTTTACGAGTGGTAGTTACACATGCCTTAGGCAGGGGACCTATTCTTTTGTGTTGTGTTTCTGATTGTAATGGACTGTTTTTGTCTAGAGCCATCAGGTTGCGACAAGGGATGCTACATGTATAATCTCTCGTGCTTTCGCATATGGTCCTTCACTATTCTATAAATAAGATAATATTGATAGTGTGCATTCTCTTATGCCTTCATTTAAGCACGATTCTGAGTAATGCTAAAAAAATCTGACTATTCAAATTTGTTCGATGTGAGAAAAATAGGTCTGGTCATAAAATTTGTTTCGAATATTAATCTTGTATAACTGGTCATGTTAGAATTGAAATTCTAGTCGGGTTCAAGTTTGAAAATTTTGGATTTGAGTTGTTCAAAGTTTATGATCGAGTCGAGATCAAGACAAATTCGCACAATTAAACAATCGTATTAAGACATTCACTCATTTGCGTTTATGTATAATTTCATTCTTATATCTACATTAAATTCAATACAAACATTTGGATATTCCGATTTGGACATCGAAAATATGGTCCAGATTCGTCATAAACATAATTTTGGTCTCATTTCCAAAAACTTCATATCACAAATTTGGAAAATAAAGTTTGGACATTAGATATTTAGGTTTGTGTTATGAGTCCGATCGGATGTCCGAATTTACAATTCGAACAGAATTCAGATATGTTATTTTTGTCCAAATGTATGAATTCTCCTAATTTGCCATGGACTCAATACTGGAGTAGTTGTCTCCGAAGACTGCAATAATGAGGTGGCATTTGAGGGTGATGTGGCATGCAATAACGTGAAACAACGGAGCGGTGGGACTAATTATGAAGTGCTCCTAGGATTTAAGCTCTTAACGTACACATCATGCCCAAATATTAAAAATTAAAAATTAGAAGTATATTTATGTACTAGACTGTTCTACGCTAATAGTTTGGCTATTGTTTATTAGAAGGTTTACTATTATTATTTTTTATATATATTCATGTTTCCTTTTTATTCTTTTTTTCTTGGAAACTATAGTACGTCATCCTAAAAGACTATTGTATATATTAGAAGCATCTCTAATGGGTGAGTCTATTTTAACTTCATTCAGTGAGGTCTACATTGACACATTAGTAAAGAGTCTACTTTTCTCTCTCCTAAATCCTTACTTCCATAATACAAGGCTCACCAACAAGCGCTCACCTATTTAAATGATCCTAATGGAGCCTACTCATCAACATATTTAATTAGTTTATATATTTTATTTTATATTATTGTTTATCTTTATAATATATGAAAAATTATTCGGTGCAATATGAAGATTTAAATTAATTATTTTATGTTGTATATTTTTTAACAAATGATGCAATAATAATAAAAATTTTATTAAATAAAAAATAAATAATAATAATAATAATAATAATAATAATAATAATGTTATTACAATAATATAACGCGTAAATTTATTGTTTTAGGTTGCGATTTTTTGATATGATAATATTAAAATTTTTATTAAATAAAAATGAGAGACAATAATATTAAAATTTTAGTTTCGTAATTTTTAAATAATTTAATAGCAATATTTTTTGATAGGAACAATTTAATAGCAATGTTTATTTAATTCAATTAAAATTTTTGTAATCAGTAGCAGAGAGAGAGTGCATAAAAAATAGCAGAGAGAGATAGTGTACAGACCACGGGAGAGAGGGAGAGAATCAAAAATTTATTATAATTTCAATTTATAATATGTAATTAATAGGCCCACACAAAGGATGAGAAAATCATTAAATTTTAAGGCATTATTTAGCCCAATTCCGTGATGATTTCAATGATATTTATTTAGTTTTGGGTTAGATTTTGCTCATTTTCTCTTTATCGTCACCTAAGTTCGTAAATCTCTTTATTACGGGTTTTGGGCTTAAATTTGAGAGATTCGAGGTAAATTTCATGAAAAGCGATGAAGAGGAGAGTTCGGGCCCAAGAGGAGGTAAGGAAGAAGCCTAAAGCACATCAAAAGACCTTGCACGGCCCCCTGTGCGACTTTCGCACGACCGTGCGAATCATCCGAAAGTTCGTTGCATTTCGCACGGCCCCTGTGCGACTTTCGCACAGCCGTGCGAAGCGACCAGAGAGTGAAGCAATTTCGCACGGCACTCCGTGCGAAACAGCAGAGAGCACGAACGCGGCAGATTTTTCGCACGGTACCTCGTGCGACTTTCGCACTGGCCGTGCGACTCACTGTTTCGGCGATTATTTAAGTTTCCTAATTGTATTTGTTGAGGGATTCTATTCCATAATTTGAGATTTTTAGCTAGGGTTTCGTGGGCAGCTCCGAGAGGAGACTCAAGAACACCCATTATTGTTATTCTACTTCAAGTTTTTATTATTGAATCGCATCAAGTTTTTCATTCGGTAATCGTAATTTCTTCTCTTTATCTTTTCTTCATAATTTCTCTTTGTTTCGCTATGGCTATTTTCTTCAATCTTTGTCAATTGTTTAGTATCATGTTTAGGGGCTAATTTCTTTACTTAGGTTGGGATTGATCCCTATTATGCCTTGATAATCATGAATTGAGTACCAATTGAGTTGTTCTATGCTTTTTAGGTTAGAATTCACTTCGTTCATCACTCTTTCATTGATTGCCTCGAGAGAGGACTCATATGCTTTTATTAGGGTTTTGTGGAACATCGAAAGATGAAAACTTACCTAGAATGACGTTGTGAACGATTAGAACTTTGATATGAAAATAATTAAGGTTTTAATTGGGGGTTGTGAGGTGCATTCATTGTAATTTTGCCTTTATTAATCCCATGAAAATAGGTGATTGGATTGTGCAAGATTAGTCTTTGACCTTCGAAAGTAGGCAAAGATAGGCTTAATTGGTGTCTCCCTCTTCTAAACTACTAGCATAGGCAAATCTCAAGCGGTATTCGATTCTAGTTTCAGGCATATTAGTGTGATTAATCCCAATCTAAGGCTTTTTAATTCATCGGTTTCTCTTAGTTTTTTTTGTTATTAGTTGATCCAAAAACCAAATCATCGTCGAACCGAGTTTTTACCTAGATTAGAGTTTTTAGGTGGATTTAGTATTTGAAAACGAGTTCCTTGTGGACACGACCCGTACTTGCCGGTTCCTAGCTACAGCTACACCGTGCACTTGCGGTATTATATTTCTTTCAACAAAGAGTCGATGGAAGAGGTAGTAGAAGAGTCCGAGCTGGATGGCACCGACCAAAGGAAGGATGACGAGGTTGGCAGCGGATGAAGTTGGAGAGGAATATGAAAAGTTGATAGATTGTGATTTGGTAGTGGAAAAGAGTAATAAGCAATCCGACAAGGCAATAACTAGCATTAACTCAAGTAACAAAGACCAAGACAGGTTAGCTTTAGCCAAAATGGTTTCTCCGAGGAGATGGTTAAACTAGCTCTTAATTATCCTTTGAAAGTTGAGCAAGGCATGACTTAACAAAAGAGTTATGTGCACGAGTATCCTACAAGAAGAGATTAATGTCGTCACAAATACCAATACAAACTAGGGGCTAGTGAGTGATAAGTGCAATTCCCATTTACATGAGCAAGAAGCAACATTGAATCATTGTCTCACCCGCCAGGTTTTGACACTCCCATTGATATTGACATCTCAATTCACGACTATCCGGAGAGAAACAAAGAAGCTAAATGAGAATTGAAAGATCACAAGAAGACTAGGAAGTCTCGTATTCAAAAACGAGTTGAGAAAAAAGTCAATTTCGAGAAGTGTAGACTTGAAATCTTAATGGAGATGGGCAAATGAAGCTATCCAGATTGGTAGCTTCGTGGGTTTGGAAATTATCTAGACTAAAGAGGTTGTTTTGAGAAGAATTACTAGGTCTTTAAAGAAGACCAAATCAGCAATGGATTCTAGAGTCAAATCCCAACCATCGGGAGTAGGTTCCGAGCCCACGGATGAGGAGAGAGGGAGTCTAGTTTTTAGATGCGTTGGGTGTTGAGTTAGGAACTAATCTGACCTCCAGCGCCTCGAGTTTTTTCATTTAGATGTTTCATCGAATAGGTGGTAGGCATCTTGATGTATGAGATCTGGATCCGCATTTGTTTAGGAAGGATCAGCTGGGAGGAATGAGTCAAATTCACGGAGAGATATAGAGAAAGAGAAAGAGATACATAGGTACCTATATTCTGTTTGAATCATATCCGGGTATTCCATGCTCCATCCATGCTCACGGGCTCGATGAATTGGGACGAAAACCGAAGCGACAAGCGTTTCGGATACGAGTTGATTCTTGTTGTTCCGGGTTCGGCGGTTTTGAAATCTCAAACGACAAGCGTTGCAGATAAGAGTTTAGAAAATGGAGGATTTCAATCCAAAGCTTTTGGGAGGGGAGATGGAGATGGGCTGGTGGTCTTCAGTGGCAAAAGAGGTGAATTTTAAGTGAATTTCAACCCTTTGATAGACTGATAGTGGAGAGAAACTAGAAAGCACCGGTTTTTTCTTTGTACCCAATGTTGATTCTTTGGAGAGAGGGACTTAATCTTGTGAAAGAGGTTGAAGATGGTGGAAAAATTCAATGGTATGGTTATTTAGCAACCTTGGCACTGATGGAGTGAGGTTTTGGGAGAGTTTGATGAGATTTACTTAGGTGAAAGTTTTTTGGAGGAGTTAGGAAAGAGGTTAAGTAGGTGCCAAGTTTTATTTTTCTTTTCTGTTTTTTTTTTTTTTTTTTTTTGTATCTAGTTTGTCTATCTTGGTGGCCAATGAGTTTGATGTATTTGGTGTTCACCCTTTTGTCTCTAATGAATTATTATTAATCGAAAAAAAAGAGACTATTGTACATTATTTAGTAGACAAAATTGTAGCAGCAAAGACTGTTGTACACCAACCTCAGTACTATTGTGCACCATCATGAGAATAATCTAGACTAGTCAGTGGAAGAAAGCTAACAAAAAAGACTATTGTACTATCATTTAGCAGACTATGTACACTATGGATTAAAATATCGTTCATCGAAATTTTCTTTATTGTACACTATTCATTTAATTATATTATACATTAATGATGAGACTTTATTCACTAAAAACTATGATATTGTACTCACTAAAACAATACTTTATTTTTAAAATTTTGTCAATAAAATATTGCTCATAATCAATGATCTATTGACTATATGCTAGCAACGTTCTATTGTTCCAAATATCAGAAATTAAAAATGACTTACAATTAAAGATTACAAATTATTACAAAAATGCTATCAATTATAAAAATATAATATTGTTCAAGGAAATTTGACTTGTTATACACAAAATAATATAAGTGCGTGATGTTAAAAAAAAATGAGAAAGTAAATAAAATTCAAATAAATAAGTAAATAAGCAAACAAACACAAAAAGGAAAAAGTAACAAAACATAAATTCTTTTTAATTCATACGATTTAAACACGCGACCCAAGCCTTCTAATTCTTCTATGCTGCTTCATTATAATTACAAATTTATATTTATGAGACTTTATCTTAGGACTGGGAGTATGCAAACCACCATACTCCGAAGAGTAGTGTAAAAGTTTTGGATAATAATGCTGAAAAACTTTATTAGTTAAACCAACTAACATTCACTTGTATCTTGCTTTTGAACCGAATTTATATCTCTAAGGCCCTCTTGTTCACGATTTAGGAATGGGACCACTAGGTGGCTTCGGAGGATCGTAACTGTGAGCTTGTCCACACGGTCCCCATGGTGAGCCGCGAGGTTTACAACTTAAAAGTGGATGAATACTTTTGTGATCACCTCGACCTGAGCCTTTAGCATTAATATATAAATTTAAAAATACGGTTAGTAATTATTAAACTGGGGTTGAGGAATTGAGCAACAAACATTGTCATAGAGTAACAGCTAGATCGTCAAATATATATTTGTGTGATATGTAAGGTAAAAAGTCACCCAAGGTGAAATATATATGTGTGTGATATGTAAGGTAAAAAGTCACCCAAGACTAAAAAAATAAGATGAATTTAGATAAGTAAGGAAGAGACAAAAGTCGACTAAAGTAAGGGCACACAAGTTTTTATATATGGTAGCTTTGGCTCGTCACTCTCGATCAAGGTTGGGCAATGCACAGAGCTCCCTGGGCCAGTAGAGTCGGACCAGTACAAATAAAATTAACATCTATGTATATGCATAAATTAGGGTAAGGTAAGTAAAAGACTATCCAAATTAACACCGTGTCGGCTTGGCCTTGGGTCGGCCCGAGCTGGCACTTTTTTTTCTCCCCCTTGTAGAAGATAAATGAAGTTGCGTTATTATTTTTCTTATTCGCTATGTGGCTTCCTGTTGCTCAGTTTTTCTTCCAATTGCAAGTTTGCAACCAATCCTCACTCTCTTCAACTGTCCCAGATTCTTCACCTCCAACGTCAGCCACACGTCTCTCTCTCTCTCATCTCAGTTTTGCTACCCGAAGATCTCTCTCTCTCTCGGTGTAATTTTTTTTATTGAACTTTCATGTGTTTCTCTTCTTTTCCTTTTTTTTTTTTTTTTTTGTTTTTGGTATTGAGCAAGAAGATTTTTTCGGACTCATTTTGATTTTCCTATGATAATGAATTGAAGATGGGTAGCTTTAATGATGTATCAGCAAATTATTTATGTGACTTTGATCTATAATGGAGTGGTACTTCCTTTAATTTGTTGAAACAGGTCAGCTCAAGGATGACTAAGGGCTATCTGGCCCATGACCTGACCCTCACCAATTTCTTGCGTGTTACTGACTCGCCCAACCTGCTTTACTTGTAGGTTGGCCCTGACCTTCATGCCAAAGTTATATCATTCTCATAGCAGCCATGTCCACGACCACCAGTTCCTCCATCGCATCCACTGCCGCTATCCCCACCATAGTTTCTGCTGGTGACCCATCTCCATTGGTGCCAAAGTAAGCATCTAATCGGAATCATCAGTTGTTATTAGATCAAATTGAAATCAAGGGAGTTGGTGGAGAGAGAAAACGGAGACCATTGACCTTGGAGGAAATTAAAATCAGAACTTACAAACCATTTTGTAATTGGATTAATTGCCAAAGGGATGGTCCAGCGAAAGAAGACCCACTTTTTAACAAGAAAGTATGGGGTCAAATCTCATGGCATGTCAAAATTTCCCTTCCCCTTGTTCCCCTTCTCTCTCCCATATCTCCCTCACCTTATGCATCTTAAAATATTATAACTGGACTATTAAGTCAATTTAGTGGGTTAATTTACTGCTTGAAGTTAAATGGAGTCATATTCAACATTGAAACGGAGAGAAGATTAAAAGAAGATAAAGAAAGATATTAGGAAAGGAAGAGAGAGAAGCAAATGGGTTGATCTGCTTGATGCAATAGGTACTATATTTTTCGCGATAATTATTTACTCTGTTTCAAAGTATATGTCACTTTAACTATCTTTTCCTATTTTACAATATCTGTCACTTTATAATTTTAATGATATATTACTCACTAATTTTTTAATTTTGTCCTAATTAATTACTTTTTTCTCTCCTTGCTTTATTGAATTTTTCATTTTCAATTAAATTTAGGGCAACTTGATTTATTACATAAATTTTGTTATAAATTTTATGTTTCCTTAGTATTCACTCACAATCCAAAAATCACTAGTATTACAAAACGAATGGAGTATTAAATAACTCTGTTTTGCACAATAATTTAAGGCAAGTCTCACCATAGAAATATTATGTCAAGTATGTTACCACGAAACAAAATCAAACTAACTAGGTTAAATAGATCTTGACGTCAATTGCTGAAAAAGTCTCACTATAGAAATTTTGGTTCAAACCTCTCCAATCTCTCCCCCAAAGAAAACAAAAGGCATGGTCTTGCATATGTAATCATATGAGGAATGTAAGAAATTCAATGTAATGTATGAGAGAAGCTCACCGGTGGTGAGGTGGGTGGCTGTGGGCAGGTTGCGAGCCGAGCCTAAAACCATCAGCAAGCAAATAAGAAAGGGAATATGAAGACAATAAAAAGCCTTCATATGAGCCATCTCTTGCTACCTAATTATAAATAATTCACTTGTTCTTTTGAGTGTATGATGAGAAGTGAACTGCAAGGATTTTACGACTATTTATCTATAAGAGCAAAATTGATAGCGTGACTAAAACAACCACGCACCCTCTACAAGAAATGAAATTCCTCAATGTAAATGGTTCTAAAGTCATTAGAAAATTTGTTCACTAGAATGACTTTTACAGAAAACGGATAATAAAATCATTACTAAGTCAAAAATGAAGTGCGCTGACTAATTTCTTCGTCCAAAGCCGAAAACTAACTGTCGTTCCCACTAGTTCCAACCCTTGGGAAGGGGTGGAATATAACCTTTGCTGATCCCCGATGGGAGATCCAATGTATGGGAGAGGGGAATTCGTAAAGGGGAGGGTTTCAAGGGAAGGCACAAAAACCTGCATATATTATGTGGAAAGTAAGATTTCTGCTACTAGACCAGCTAATATAATGTAAGTACAATAATAATCAGTTAAACGGTGCTACCCCATGAGAGATGAGAGAATGGCTATTTGATCATCGTATTAGGGTAAATGATGTGAAATACAACAAACTTAAGCATTCCTTCTCACAGGTGTTGTGTCTAAATTTTCCTCCGTTTAAAGAGACAAAAGAGAAGAAGATGGACATTGTGTCCATACACAAGGAGTACAAATTGATGTCTCATTTGGTTGGATGTTGTTAGCTATGCAATGTAATTAAATTGCGAAACCGATTACATTACTAAGTTTGATTGACTAAAAACAACTGTAAATATCCATAGATAAGACTACAAATGTTAAATTCTAAATAATTACAAAGAAATTAACTCTTAAGAAATATCTCGTAAATAAGACTTGTAAAAAAAAAAGAACAAATGTTAAATTACCTTGTATTCGGGAGTGGAGACATATGCTTCGAACTTCTTCCAATCGTCCTCGGTTATAAACTTGTAGACCTCCCATGGTCTACCTTTTGCCTTAACCTCCTTTGTCTTGTAAACCCAAACACCAACAATGTGAAACTTTAAGCTTCTCTGTCTCTCCGCAACTAGTATGAGGCCTTTTGTTTCACCAACGGGAGATTCTCTTCCTTCGCGTCTAAGTTGAACATTTTCTGAAACACAAGAATGACATACATTAGTATTAACCATTTACACTAAGTTGCAATTCTAAGTTGAGATGTAGATAATTTATTTTTATATCATTCCAAAGATTTTCCTTAACCGATTATGGGACTTTACTCCATTGAGTGTAGTTGATATTCACGTGTATACGGGTTGCAGCATCAATAAAGCTCATGAAGCAAGGTGCACCCTCACCTTCCGGGTTATGGTGATCATCAAATTGGACTCGAGTAAGGACAGTTGGATCTTCTCTAAGCTACATGCCAACTTCTCCTTATTCGTCATTGTTCTTCCCCTCGTCTCTTTTGTAACTTTGGAAGGATCCTAATGCTCCATTTTATAGCGACCTATAGAAGGAAAAACATAAACATTAGATAATTCAAATAATAACATCAAAAATAAAAAATAATATTTTACATCTCAAAAATAAATTTAAAAAAATCAAATTTTTAAAATGAATTGAACTTCTTAAAAGACTTTCAATAATCTATATTTTCAAATAAAAGATTTTTTATTAATTCTAATAGACAAAAAGAAAAATAATTTATTAATAACTATTGACGGGTATGTATGAAATCTGAAATGGATAACTAAGTTATACAATAATGTTCTTACCGAGTTGATATAATTTCACAGTTTATGCCATTTTCTCCCTCCTTTGGACTGATCTTCAATATATATGCCCTCCCGATGATCAACCCTTAAATACACTTCTTCAAATTTGGCACCCTCATTTTCGACACGAACTCCTAAGGAGAAAGGTGTAGTCTTCTCAACAAACTCACACACATTTTCACCATCCCAACTAACAATGTGTCTCTTCCCTTTGAAGGACAATAGACCACTTATCATTGGTCGGGTCCTCAACACGTGAACACTTATTTTGCTTGGGATGGCATAATGAACTGAACCCCTTTATGCCCTTCTCATGTAAGATCCACCATCGTGATTGTCATTTCATCAACTCCTACACCGTTGTTATTCTCAACCCATTTGCACCGAAAAACGGGCTCACGGAAGTCATAGCTCCCATATATCCTCAATGACTTCGTAATACAACATTTTTCTACAATGGGATGTTTTTCCTTTGAGCTCGAAACATGAAATGCATGAGTCTCTAATGTGATCCCACTATTTTGTACAAGTGCTCCTATTGTTCTTGCTATTTGTACAATCACTAAATAAATAATAAAGTGTAATAATTTAGGGTTTAGGGTTTTACCTTCAAACCCAAAGAGTGGAAGCCAAGAAGAAGACGAAGTTGTGGTGGTGCACGGCTGGGCTCCGGCGACCACCGGGCAGCACCGGCGTCTATTTCAAGTGGTCGAGTTGGGGTTGGTGGTTGGCTAGCTCACGGACCGCAACAAGGGACGGCAGGGCGTGAGAGAGAGAGAGAACAAGTGGCCTTTGGGTGGCGCTAACGCCAACTTCCGGCCGGCGTTGGTGGCGTCCGGTGGCCGGAAAAAAAAAAAAAAAAGAGGCAACAGGAAGGATGGAGAGGCAGGGGAGGGGACGCAGGAGACACGATAGAGAGAATATGAGGGAAATAAACTCATTGGTATTGGAAACTATATAACTTATTTCTAGAGAAATCATATCTTAATTTTTCTCTAAAAAAAAAATCAATGTTACTTATTTCTATTTTATTTTATTTTAGTTTTTTCTGTGTGTTGAAAAATCCAGAAGCTCAATCTAAATTTTTCTCACAAAAGATCTTGATTTCTCATTTCTATTATTATTATTTTATTATTATTATTTTTATTTATCCAATTTTAGGTGTCTTACATTATTATTTTTATTATTATTATTTTAATCTTGAATTATTAATTCATTCTAAGAAAATACACACTAATAACATCACACTTATCTTCCCTAACTTGTAATTTAATCCTTTATTTTACTAAATCTATCATTCATTTTTGTTCTTTAAAATTTTATTTTAATAATGTTGTAAATAAGTTATACGATCTGTTTTAAATGTAACACTTCGCTTAAAATATAACATTTAATAACCTTATAACTATGTACCTTCACATTTATACTTGTTATATATATCTTTATGCAAATTTCTAAATTTTTATTTTAAACATATGCGTAGATTTGCAATCATCATTATGAGATTTTTGTTAGAGGTCACTTCGTCGCCTTACTCGTATATAAAAATAAAAATAATTCAAATGTCAAATTGAAGTGCGCATGCTCAACTTTATAAATTGTAATTAGCAAAATAAGTAATCAGAGTTAAGGTCGGACTATTACATGTACTCTCTCACAATAGTGGATTTGTTTAGTGCTCATATTGCACATGGTTTTCCCAAGTCGTGTTTTCCATGTTAAATACATATATCTTTACTGCTCATTGATTTCCATTCAATTCTTGATATTGTTTAGTCACCCTAAATTTCTTTTACATGATTGCTCTAACTTAACCTAACATAGTAGGGTTTAATTCCTAACAATTGCCAATGGGAATACATATTCATTTGGTCACTATATTTTGCTAGAATTTAATGGTTTTTTTAGTTGTAGATATAGAATTCATGATCATTATCACCTAACTATAATTCCTTTCTATTTTGGCTTGTCTCTGATTTTTTAGTTGTAGATAAAGAATTTACTGCTCATTGATTTCCTTTACCCTTTTATGCAGTCATCATACTATAATAACATTACTATTATATATCATATATATAAATAAATAAATAAATAAATAAATAAATAAATAAATATATATATATATATATATATATATATATATATATATATATATATATATATATATATATATATAATTAAAATTGAGTGATTTGCTGTGGGTTAGACATTTGACACATTACCATTGGTTCCTTTTATTTTATTATTTTTTTAATATTATCAAAACCTTTTTGTAATACCCACTTTATTATCTATAAATTTTAATTATAAGTGAAATGAAATCCATTTATTACTCTTGAATGACTATGATCATCAATCACACTTATTTTGTTAAAAAGTTACTTACAATTTATTGCCTATAAATTTTGATTATAATCATAATCAATTTATATTTTATTACCTATATTTTTTTGAAGGATTAGTCCATTATTTCAAAAACTATAAAATTACATTTTAGAAAAAATTCTTAATAAAAATAATATTTATTGTGTATAATTAGTCTATTGCAAAAAAAAACTATAATATAATATATCTATTAATTCCGGTAACAAAACTTAAATAAATTAAGTAAATTATGATAATTATAATATAGTATTATAGTAATTATAATTTAATTTATTTAAAATTTTTTCACCATTTATTTATTTATATTTTATTGCATGTATTCAGTTATAAGAATATAAATGTTTATTAAGTTAGCAATTAGTAGAAAAAATTATATTGATTATATTTAATATTTTTTCTTATTATGATAAAGAATTTTGGTCCAAGTTATTATTTGTTTATCTCATGTTTATAAAATATAGTCATTTAAAATTTTATTTTTGTATTATAAAAGGGTAAAAATTTAGATATACGGGATAATTGCCTTACACAACACCATATGTAATTTTTTTGTTTTTCATAAAACACATTTCTTTACAAGAAGAAATCAATTATTACTCAATTAAGTGATTACTCTTGAATGGTGCTCTTTATCTCCATTATCAACCTATGGGGTTTTATATTAGTATAGCGATGAGAAGAGAAGCAAGGTTGGCAAATGTCGGACATTAAGAAGAAATTAATAGTTGTGTATTTCATTATTTTGATGTTTAATTTTCTTATTATATATATAACCACATGTATTTATTTTATATATATTGAGTAATAATATTATTATAATATGTTTAAATTATATATATAATCGAGTAGTAACATTTGAGATACTTATATAAAAAGATCCAACAATAAACACATATTTAAAGGAGTTTGGTGCAAACAAAATGGGACGAGATAGGTTTCAACTTTAAAACGTGATGGGAGAAAATGATAAGTTGGAAAATTATTTTATAGGTTCATATGATGAAGAATTATTTTCATTCATTAAGTAACTCAAAATTTACATTTTTCCTCATAATAATTACCTTAAGATTATAAAACATTCATATGTATTCTAAGGTTAATATTTATAATTTAATAAGAAGTATATATATATTTAATGTTTATAATAGTATATCAACTAATAAAATAATAGCACATAACCGTGTAAAACACGAAATTCACATTAGTATAAATTAAAATTGGATAGACAATATTTAGATATATATGAAAAGCAAACTCAACTTCATACAAAATAATTGTTTTCACTTTCTTCATTATCCCCTTTAGCACAATGACCATCTACATCATAGCTCCGCTGGCTCCGAATTCTATTCACTCCATGGGCGGGTTTATGAAGGCCCTATGGGTGTCATGGGACACCTATAGGCCCAAAATAGTGCTTATAGTATTATTGGGTGAGATATTTAATTTTCAATTGGGATACCCATAAAAAAAATGTATATGGGCCCAAGCCTAAAAGCAATTATCTCTTTAAGTCTCAGTAACTCTTTTTTCCCTCTCTTGATTTGCTCTCAGACTTGTAAGTTCTCTTTCGTCTCTTAGTTGCTCTCTGTCATTGACCACACCCAGGCCATGCATACCCTATTCCTATGGTGATTCACCGACACCGACCCCCTGCCGCCCTACCACTGCCGAGTCAAAGGCTCCCTGCTGCCGTCCAAGCCCATCTCTTTCCTCTCTCGCTCTAATCTTCTCAATCGCTCTCTGTCACTGACCTCTCCCTCAGTCACAACCAAGCCATGCCCACTGCCTATGGTGATTCACTAGCGCCAAATTATCGACCCCCTGGCGCCCTTCCCATCGCCAAGTCAACGGTTGCCCGCTTCCTCCGACACCCACCTTTCTGTCTCAAACCTTAAGATCATTTTGAACTATAAGGTTAGAGTTTGAAGTTTTAAAATTTTTGACTTTAAATTTAAAAATTTTTTAATGAATTATGGTAACAAATCTCTTTTTGATTGATTGATTTTCTGAATATGAATGTGAGATTTGTGATTTGTGCGAATTATTGTACTGTTGTTTGATGAATGGAAAATGTTACTCATGATATCGTTTGTAAAGGTACATCCACAGATGAGACTCTAGCTCCATCACTGATTCACTCAATGGGGTCAAAAAAATAGTCAAAGGTGTGCATGCTCGTATCCATCGTGCAAAGTAGGATTATTATTGTCTAAGCATAAAATGAATTTATTGGCATTCAAAAACTCTTCATTTTAAATATTAAAATTTTGACAATTTTAGATCATCTAATGTACTTCCTGCATTTCAAAATACTTGTCATTTTAAGATTATGAGGAAATATAAAAAAACACATAAAATTTATGACAAAATTCATATTAAAAAATTAAATTACCCCCAAGATTTTATTAGACGTGAAAAAATCAATGAAAACGGAGAGAAAAAACAATTAATAAGGATCAAATTGGTAGACTAGTAATTAATATATCATTGGAAATTGTAAAGTGACATATATTGTAAAATGAAAAAATTAGTTAAAATGACATGTATTTTGAAATGAAAGGAGCATTATTTTATGTTAGAGTTTGTTGCATTCTTTTTAACTTATCACAAGTACTTATCATTAACATGTGGCACTCATCAGCACTAATAAGCACCTATTAGCATTGATCAACATTCATCATTCATAAATTTCTTATTATAAGTTAAAAAGAACAAACTCTTGATATAAACAATTTAAAAGAATTAAGTTACAAGATATTGTCATCTATATGTAAAATAAGCGTGCGTGTTTGTGTGTGCTCCAGTACACATTTTACATATAGATAACAATCTATATATATACAAACGTGTGCGCACACAAACATCCATGTCGAACGAGTCGTAACCCCGTTTGACATGCAGCCTGCTTTCCATCTTTTGCCCTGGGTTCAAATCCGGCTAAGTGCTTTGTTTTTCCCTAAGATAAGAAATCCAACGAGTGACCTAAACTTATAAATATATATATATATATATATATATATATATATATATATATATATATATATATGTACTGGAAATGCTAGCCAAAGCAAACCAAATAAAAAAAAGACAAAAAAACTACTCTAATATTATGCTTATTAAGTTTGACATACAATCTATCAAAAAAAAAGTTTTACATACAAAATTGCACCTTTTTTTTGATAATTGATGTCAATCGGTAAAATAGGCTAACTAATCAGGAAGAGTAGACACAAATTAAGATCACAAACAATAGACAAATAAACAAACAGAAACAAAAGCAAACAAATATACAACCAACCATTACAAGACAAAGTAGAGCTACAATTGCACCTTAGTCCAGAAAATATCCCAAAGTAACATTTTATATTGAACTTAATAGTTGTATGCGATATAATAGATACAATAACCCATTAAATTATACGCATATTCAGTGCCATCTACCATACATTTATATTATTATCATGTAATATATGATGGCTAAAATTAAATTGAGATTTTGAATACATTAACTGTCATGTTTAACTCTCTCTTTTTAATTTTATTTTATTACTTTTTATAGCTGGTTCAAATGAAAAATACAGAACTAAAAGTAAAAATAAAAACTCCATCCCCTGTAACGGGTGTGTTTACTGTTAAGGGTGCTGACCACCTGGTATAGCAGGACGCTTATCGCAATGAGCTGGTCCAGACGGCCCACATGGTGACGGACGACGTCGTAGAATACGCGCTGGCCGAATACGAGAAATCACCCCAGGGAGACTCATATCATCACCGCGATCAATGCCTTCATCTTTTGAGAAAAAAATAGAATGAATTAAGATGCTGCCACTCATATGGAGAGAGAGAGAGAGAGAGAGAGAGAGAGAGAGAGAGAAACTCACTGAGTAGGTGGGCAGAAGTGGGTTGGTCGCGAGCAGAGCCTAAAACCAGGAGCAGGCAAAGAAGAAAGGGAAGGCCAATAGAGCAAAGAGGCTTTACATGAGCCATCCGGATGGTAAGTGAACGATTCTATTCATGTTATTATTTATACAAGTAAAACTACGCATAAAAGTCGAATAGCTAAATCAAAACACTTTCCAAATTAAATTAATTCATGTTTTTGAACTCTGCAGTCATCAGAAAACTCAAAAGTGAAACGTGTTGACCACTTCTTACTGGAAGATTCAAGAGAATTAGGTTAGGGAAATTAAGGGTCATCTGCTAAATTATTTTGGAACACTAAATTACATTTCAGCAGTTCATTTCTGTCCAAATTAAGGGTAATCTGGTGAACTTATTATTATTTCTCATAATATTTGAAGTTTGGCTTTTAAGATATGGGAAGATAATCATTCATTCATGTACTAATTTGATTTTTTTTTTATTATTATTATTCCTGATTCCATTCACTTTTAAATTTGCAATCAAATGAGCGTTTGTTGAATTCTAAAATAAAAGCTGTTGTGGCGACGACAGCTTGATCTACCTGATTTCACTTGTTTGACACCGGGAGTGGTTGGGATGGAACATTGTAAACTGAGCTCAATTCTTGAATGTAGACATTATAATATGGTGATGATGATAGGATTGAAGGTATGCTTATTTCAGTGTATGTAACCGGTAACGGGTGATAAATGTTGATTACTATGAAGCATAGTCGATAGTACACAATGAGAACATTTATTCACTAATTGTAACTGTTTGTAAACGATGGTAACCATTGATAACTGCTAAGCTTAATCGATGCTTGGTAAAACGCCGATAACTAATACTATTAATCGTTACCGTTGGTAAACACCGATAACTACTAATAATCGCTAATCATAATTGTTGATAATAACATTATAATCTTTGGTAACCGCTAAACACTTATTATAAATGTTGAAATGCACAGTCTTAATAAAAGTTCACAATGACCTTTCTAATAATAATAATAATAATAATAATAATAATAATATACTTGCAATGGTTAAGAATAAGATCACATTTTTTTTTCAAACGTGATGTAAATGTTAATATAGACATGATTTAAATTTAACTTTATTATAACAATTGTGAAAGACTTTATCAATGAAATTAACAAACACCTATTTATATCTTGTTCTTGAACCAAATTTATAATATCTAAGACCCTCTTGTTGACCGTGAAGGGATGGGGCCCCGTGGTGGCTTAGGAGGATTGTTACAGTGAGCTGGTCCACACGGTCCACATGGTGAGGGGCGAGCTGCGCATTTTCCCAGCAGATGACGAGAAGCCACCAAATTGACAGTTGCGTAATCACCATGACCACTCCCTTTAACATTAATGAATAAGTAAATAATAGAATGGTTATTAATTGTTAAACTGGGGTTCTGGAAGACAACATTAAACAATGTTACCGAGCAGCAGACCATCAAATATAAACATAGTAAAACTGATCCGAAGCTTAAAATTTGAATTGAACTATCTTGACCTATATTTAATTTGATACTCAAAACATGCTCATTTAAAAGGGAATTAAAAGGTTGGATTCATCTGAATTGAAATGAACTTGAACCAAGATTTTTAACAAAGTTATTTCTTTTTAGAAGATAAGTTCATTTGACCAAATTATGATTGATCTAAAGTTAACTCGACCCAAACCCAAACCAAACAGATCTAATAGAGTATTAGAGATATTATTGTACATAAAATAATTGTAAATTATTTTTCTATATTATCTTCTATATATATGAATGCTGAACTCCTATATTTTTCCGGATCTAATAAAATAATTATATTATCCAACATGATATCAACCCAAAACATGATCCGACCTGAAGTTAACTGAATGCTACCTAAATGGAACTAACACATTTTCCAGGCCTAATAAAATTTTTGTGTGTAGGGGGGATGTGAAAGAGAGAGAGATGCCAAGAGAAAGTCAAACAATGGTGTCGTAAAATATTAGAGATCTCTCCATCACCCAATATTGGGCGATGCGCCTGTAGTTGGTTCGACATCACTCTCTTTTGGTTTCTTCATCATCATTCAAGTTCTCCATCACTTAGGTGGCTTCTTTTTCCAGTATTTTTTGAGGGGAAAGGGGGACGGTGGGGGGTTGCAGTGTGGGCTATGATCTCCCTCCCCGAGCTGTTGGCGGCTGGCCCACTAACTTTCTCTAATACAGAGGACTAAGTGAATGTTCAAAACATAAAGGACTAAGTCCATTGATGGGGAGTTTTTATTTTAACTCACCGAATAGGCGGGCAGATGTCGGAATGTCGCGAGCCGAGCCTAAAACCAGCAGCAGGCAAACAAGAAAGGGAAGGCAAAGAAAATGAAGAGCCTTTGCATGAGCCATGTCTTGCTGACTAGCTGTGTCACTAATCACTCACTATCTAAGCTTGTAATCTGGCAGAGTTCGTTGACGTAACTATTTGGATTGGATGAGATTGAGAAGTGAAGCGCAAGGATTATATTCATGATTATTTATACAACTAAAATTACTCATAAATATTGTATACCTAAATCAAAACACCACCTACCCTCCTTTCCTAATTAAATTAATTGATGCTAATCACTCTCAGTCATCAGAAAAAAAAAAAAAAGTCAAAATAAAGCGTGTTGACCACTTCTTAATTATTGGAGGATTCAAGTGGACTAAACAGAGGATTTGATTAGGGAAATCAAAATTTGTTTTCCAAGACTAAACTACGTTTGACAAGTTCATTTTTAGCAAAATTAATGGCCATTTGGTCAATTATTTTTTAAGCTCTATGTATGGAGTTGAAATCACTAATTCACAAAATACTTGAAGTTTAACTTTTAAGATAAAGTAACGTAAGGACTAATTCACGTAGTAGTTTAATGTTTGATTCGTTATTTCTTAATTCGAATCACATACCTGAGGCATTACTCAAACTTTTAGGCCTGAGTTTTAGTAAACATCTTCCTCCCTAATACTGTTCATATAAACGTATGAAACCTTCCTAAACTTCATCTCTAACGTAATGACAATCAATGTTTAAGTGCTTTGTTCTTTCACGGAATACTAGATTGGGTTCGATGTGAAATGCTTCTTTGTTATTCACCACTACAACAACCACTTTTAACGACGGGTCTTTAACAACGGTTAAAAGGACAAACCATCATAAAAAATGTACCGGTAGCATTTTTGTAAATAAGCAGCGTTGTTTAATAGCTATGACTACCGTTCTTTCAATGAACCGTCGTCATAGTAAAGTTGTCAACTTTTGACTACGGTTCTATGAAAGAACCATAGTCATAGATAATAAAAGAGGGAACTTTTACTACGGTTCTTTAATTGAACCGTAGTTAAAAGTCCAGGGCAAATTCAAGTCATATTAAAGGTACTTTTGACTACGGTTCTTTAGTTGAGCCGTGGTCAAAAGAGTCCTCATATGAATTAATCCCCTCCCCCTCTCATTCCCTCGCTGTCTCTTTCCTTCCTCACTCTCCATCTTCCCCCAAATTCTCCCAAATTCGCTGCAATGGCTGACTCCGCCCCTCTCTCTTTCCTCACCGACAATGGCTGACTCTGCCGACACCGACAATTTCCTCACCGAAAAATCAGCCAAGATCTTCGTCACAGGCCATCGATACCTCGTCGGATCCGTCATAGTTAGGAAGCTCCAAACCTTAGGATTCACTAGCCTCACCCTCCATTGTCTACGCATCGCCGTCCGTGCCCAAGATCCATTGTCGCCGTTGGGAGGAAAAGTAGGACGCCTACTCGCCGAGCCCTAACCCTAGCCTCTTATTTGAACTTCAATAGTTGGTAAATGTTCTATCGTTTCTTGAATTTCTAATACTTGTCGAATCGTAGTTTTACATCTTGTATTTGTTTTTGATTTAGTTCTTGAAACCCTAAATTTTTTGCTTAATTGTTGATGCGTTCTTTGTTTAGATAATGGGAGAAACCAGAGAAAATGACACTTACGAACATGAGCTCCTTGATTACGAAGAGAAGGAGGAGGAGAAATTCCCGATTCTGCAGCCACAAAAGCCAACGGTGAAGCTAGCAAAAAGTTTGCTTCCTTTTCCCTTTCTCTTTCCGATGAAATCTCTTGGATTTTCATTGTTAGATGTGTAATTGAAGAGTTGAATGTCTCTTGGATCCTCATGGTTCGTTGTTGGATGTGTAATTTTCAATTGTAATGAATTTGTTAACTAAAGTTGGGAAATTTGTCAAAATTCCCCCTTCAATAATTTCATATGTATTTAAGTCCGACTTGTTTTTCAGACCTATAGCGACGGTTTTGACGACAGCTTCTTTTGAAAGAACCGTCGCTATAGGTGACTTATGACGACGGTTCGTCGTCTAGAAGAACCGTCGTCATTGGTATTCTTTTACCATGGATTTGAACCTTAGTAAAAGATGTTATATATAACGACGGTCACATACACGACGCCGGTTAACCGTAATTAAATATCGTTTTTAACCGTATTTAGTAATGATCACAAAATACGACAAGTCTGGCTCTGTGCCTCTCTATAATCCCATTAGGATTGTATTTCTTTAAAAGCCCCATTTAGAAGTCAGTGGTTTCTTCCCTTTGGGTAAAGATGTCAGCTCCCAGTAGCCTCCAAGGCTGATAACTCCTTTCCATGACTTCCACCTTATTCAGGGTATTCTTTTGCCTGAAAGTAATAACATGGCTCTGGGATTTTCAACACATTTTCAAACTCTAAACCTTCTTGTTAGTAACATGGCTTTGGGTATCAAGCAGTAGTAACCTCCCACAACAGGTATATTCCATCTCCCCTTATAACTTCTTGTTAGGAGAATCGAAAGTACACAACACAGTTGTATTTAGTCAACAAACACAAACAGTATACTAGAACTTGTGATTCAAGTACCATGGCTATCTCGAGTGTTTCATGCTCTACTCTAGTTCCTGAATAGCTTTCGTTGTGCGCGGGTACTTGATCAAATATATATATTGCCATACTATTTGGTTTTGTTAAATTTTGCGCAAGTGGATTTAGAATAAACCAAACTCGATTATGCAAGGCTAAGTGAAAGTTCATTACATAAAGAAAATGATATATTTCCTAGTTTCCTTATTTCAATAAGTAACTAACAATAGGAAAATTAACCTACTAGCTTTTATGCAGGCTTAAGGGCATTTACATAAAAAAATTGGGGATATCCTTCTTTAATATTCAATCGCATCCCGTTACAAGTAAGCTACTAAAAAGGTCCTCCAATAATACATGACATAATGAACCTTATTAAACCTAATCTTATACGACGTTAAATTTTATAAAAATTTTGCCTTGATTAACCGAGTACACAGTAAAACAAAAAATAATAATTTAGGATCAGTAAAACTGATATCTATACAATCATATAATTTAGATGTAAGAGTGACACATCATATCTTCATCCCAAACATTCTGCAAATTCGAAATACTCCCGCGAGCATATACTTCCAGAGAGAGAAAGAAAAATTAGGCTCACAAATCCCCTATTTTCCCATTCGTCCAACCATCTCATGACATATAGCGAGGAGCAGATACTCTCGAGTGCGTATAAGACGAGTTGCAAAGCCATATAAATAGGACTCTTATTAGGATATGAATAGATATATACTGAAAAATAAAATCTTTCTCAGAAATTTAATTGATAACAGATAAAAGAACTCTTTAGATTATACATATACCAAGACTATTTAATTTGAATTTAAGATGATATAGTGGCCAAGACGATGACTGATAATACAGATGTGAACAACTGAAAAAACGAACCTTATACATGAGTGATGCCTTATTTATTTTTCTAAATGGAAAGTAGGCTTGACTTGAATAATTGAATATAATCTTTCACACCCTAGTTTTGATTTTTGATTTCTAATTTTTGGTTAGAACCTCTTGCTGAAGAAGGACGAGTATTACAATGTGCAGGTCCACACGGTCCACATAATGAGGGACGACCTTCACAATATAGTGGCTATTTCCTTTTGCTGCCCATTCGAAGTATAAAACGAAAATCATTGTCAGTAAACAGGCTAGTAAAACATGTCAATGTGTCAAGACATTAATTATCATATATGATTAGACCTGGTAAAACTTAACCGAATCGAACGGATCAATCCGAACGACCCGAAACTCAAATCGAAGCGATATCTAAAACAGTTTAACCGCTTTTAATTCGAAAACCGAAATGAACCAACCCGAACTTACCCGAACCGAACCGACCCGAAATCTAATGAACCCGATTCCGACTCGAACCGAAATGGCTCAAACCCAAACCGAATCGGACCCGAATCGAATCGGACCCGAGTCGATTTAACTCGAATAAAAGTGACCCAACCCACATTTTTTTGTTGGGTCTCTCATGATGAACTTTTGTGTCTATAGTGGTACATTTTTTTTATGGGTATAATTTTGAATCGATTTTGATCCAAAAAGTGACCCAATTATTACCCGAAGTTGACCAAATCCGAAATTAACTCGAATCGAACCCGAACTCGACCCGAAGAGATTGACCCGAAGTTGACCCGAACCGAAACCAGATGAACCCGAACGAGATTGACCCGAAATTTACCCGAATCGAAGTTGACCCAAACCCGAAACCAAACCGGACCCGAACAAGATCGACCCGAAATTAACCCAAACCGAACTAACCCGAACCGAATAACCCGATTGCCAGGTATATATATATGATAGTTTGATTTATAGTTCCGAGACTACTAAATAATTTGTAGCATTGTTATGATACACTAACCACTAGAGCGAGCGGATGGGGGCAAGTAACGAGCAGAGGCTGATGAGACTAAGACCAACGAGAAAGGGAAGGCCAAACCAAAAACAAAAAGAAGCCTTTACGTGAGCCAAGCAGAATCTAAGCCATTTAATTAGCCTTTTCTCTTGTGCAGAAAAAAACCACACGGCTTTCGATCGTATGAGTAATGAGCTGGAGCCCAGAGGTGGAGCGCAAAAGGAATTACAACACGGTAATTTATAAACAGGTTATTAACATCTATATCTCTCGTATTATACTCGTAATTATTGTTCTACCCATATCCTATTGAAAATTATTTTCAACCCCTTAACTGGTGGTGTTAATAATTAATCTGTCTTTTTCCGATATTTGTGCTGATATAATGGTGGTTGGTGAATATTAAATGATAATTTTGCCCAAATAAAAATAATCAGATTATTTTTTAATTAATTTATAACAATAAAAATTAATTATAAGTTAAAAAACAGTTATTTTTTTGCAAATAACAATAATAAATTGATATATTAGATTATATAATTTATTATAAATAGTAAATAGATATGTCTATTTATTTTTTTTATTTTGATTAATATACTTTTTATTCTTAATGTCCATTATATTTAAGTAGTCCGGACCCGTGCTATTCACTGAGCAATTTTGTACAATGCATAACTTAAGAAATTATTGAATTACGCAACGATGTTGTACTTATGAGTTTCTTTTTCTCGATCATTTGATTTTATTAAATGATTTCAATTTCAACAACGTTCTTATACATGTTATCCCCTCATAATGAAAACGTTTCGTAACTCATCAAAGTTATCAGAACCCAACACATAAAAATCATTAGAGCCTAGCACACATTCATATTCCAATCATTCTAAATTTCAAAAGAATAAATAAATAATCTAAAATAATAAATAAAAAGAATGTTAAAAAATATCATTAAGGTTTTAAGATGACACACGTGATTTGGAATATTAAGAAGTCGACTCCTCTAAGAATCAAACAATTTAAATAATCCTAACTCATACGATTATAGAAATAGTGTGACAATATGTTTGGGTATCAAAAGTTAAATATTAGTAGAAAAAGGAATAATATATGATTGGTAGATATTAAGCTATAGATGACAATAAATATCATTATGTCACAAATTAATATTACAATGCAAAGTACATCAAATCAATAAAAGAATATCAAACTTATAACTCATAACTCTTTACAACAAAGTCAATACTAATTTAACTTAATAAACGCCCAGATAAATATTTATATGCAACCAACCTACTAAAACATCATTGACTTAAATATTACACGAACTCTTAAAAAGTATACTTATACCCATAATGGGATCTCATTTTTAAAATTATAAGGTGAATACAATGATTTATCCATTCTTACCTACCTTTGCACACAAAGATAATTAAACATATGGTAACTACTTATATTGAAATTAATAGTGAAAAATATTATAATGATAGAAGTGATCCAAATATATTTAACAATAATAGGTAATTTGCATCATAGTAAAGGGCATGATAGGTCAATTCGCAACGTAGGGTAATAAAATCATCTGTGTTTTGTACTTATATTGAAAATTGATCGTGATTTTAGTAGTGAATTAATTGGGCAAAAATATTGATACAATTGAGATTTTATAAATACATGTTTTACTCGATTAACAACCAATCGCTTCCCTCGAGACACAACTCTTCCTTTCAAGTAATTAACATAATAAGAGTAACATGAAATTCTATTTCAAGATAGCGGGAGGTTTGATGGTAAATACTGATCTTTTAATAATTTAGAAAACTTACAATAGTAAAAGATATGATTTAAATATGTTTGTCAATAATAAGTCATAGATAGACATGTTAGGAAGAAACCAAAATAAACCGTATCCGTAACAAAAAAAAAAATGATCTCGTATGTTGTGCAAAAATTTTGAGACAAATGAATTTATTCAAAATTCTATGGGCTTAATACAAGTTGGCATATTAAGTTTGTAATCCTTTAAACATAACACAAATTATGAACTTAAAGTATACAAATTACGAATCGAAGCAATATAATTCCTAACTTTTTATTCATTACATTTTATTCCACAATATATTTGAATCATAATTTTCTATCTTGTAGGCATTTTTAATTATTAATATCAAGTATATATGTAGTTGTTACATTTTTATTATATTAATTTATGATTTATTAAGGTTTATTAAATCATTCCGTACATATGATGAAGGTAATAACCAAATTGCTTCCTCGGATAGTTAAATAGTTAAATATTATTTTTATAACATGTTCCTGTTGATTTTAATTTTAAAAATTATTATAATAAATATATTTTGAACTAATATAATTTTATGACAACAAGTCAAAAAACATCATCAAAAATGAAAAATTAATAATGTTAGACAAAATTATTATATTTCGGACTCCAAAATAATATTGCATATCAATATACATAAAAATAAATGAAAGCTAATACACAATCCAAACCCTAAATAAATAAATACATAAATATATATATTAATTTTATTTTATGTCTTAATATATTTTAATTTTCAGATTACTTTTCTTTTCGTTTTTGTTATTTTTTAGTGAGTTTGTTAGAAGTTAGAATAAAATTAGTCTTCTTCATTTAATTTAATTTTATATTATTAAATTTATTTTTATAACATGTTCCTATTGATTTTAATTTTAAAAATTATTATAATAAATATATTTTAAACTAATATAATTTTATGACACCAAGTCAAAAACACCATCAACAATGAAAAATTAATAATGTTAGACAAAATTATTATATTTCAGGCCCAAAATAATATTGGATATCAATATACATAAAAATAAATGAGAGCTAATACACAATTCAAACCCTAAATAAATAAATACATAACTATATACATTAATTTTATTTTATCTCTTAATATATTTTAATTTTTAGATTACTTTTTTTTCGTTTTTGTTATTTTTTTAGTGAGTTTGTTAGAAGTTAGAATAAAATTAGTCTTCTTCAATTAATTTTATTTTATATTATTATAGGGTTTAGTTAGAATCTTTTTAATCTATTAGTATTAATTTTCTTAGTTTTTATAACTGATTTGATAATTTTTAAGATTTTTTTCTAATTTAGGTTAAAGCAGGTCTTTAATTTAATAAATTTATAAATTTTATTTTTTCATTTTGATTTTAGGTGTTTAGGATATATTCAGGTCCAAAAACTAATTTTAATATTCTGGTAATTTAATTATTTATTTTCTTATTTATTTAGTGCAGTTTATTATTTGTTTTACTTTCTGTTTAAGATTATATTTTTATTTTATTATTTTTAATTCTGTTTAATTTTTCTGAAAAACTATAAAAAAAATATTTATTTTCAGATTTTTGATTTAATTTATTAAAAACTTTTGCATATTTATTATTTATTAATTTTCTACTTAGTTTTGTTTTTCTGTTTTATATTTTTATGAATTAATTAGGATGATTAACTATTATTTAATTTTTATATTAAGATTAGATAATTTTACAATATATAACTGATTTGATAATTTTTTAGACTTATTTACTAATTTAGGTTAAAGCATGTTTTTAATTTAATAAAATTTATAAATTTAGTTCTTTTATTTTTATTTTAGATTTTTAGGCTATTAAGTCCATAAAATAGTTTTAATATTTTGGTAAGTTAATTATTTATTTTCATATTTATTTAGTACATTTTATTATTTGTTTAACTTTTTGTTTAAGATTATGTTTTTATTTTATTATTTTTAATTTTGTGTAATTTTTCTGAAAAATTATTATTATTATTATTATTATTATTATTATTATTATTATTATTATTATTATTATTATTATTATTATTATTATTATTATTATTATTATTATTATTATGGCATGGAGTAAAAAAATTCCATACATGAGTGGAAACCTATTTTTTTCAATGATAAATTATTATTTTTTATTGGGCTGAAACTCCTAAATTCACTCTCATACCGCCATGTCGTCTTTTTGAAAAGATTGGCATTATATAGTGTACAGATTATTATTATTATTATTATTATTATTATTATTATTATTATTATTATTATTATTATTATTATTATTATTATTATTATTATTACTACTATTATAGTTATTATTACTGTTATTGTTATTATTGTTATTATTATTATTATTATTATTATTATTATTATTATTATTATTATTATTATTATTATTAGAGTCTATAGATGAGTGGAAACTTATTTTTTAAATGATAAATTATTTATTTTTTGATTGGACGAAACTCCTTAATTCACTCTAGTTGCAACATTTCAAAATTTAAAAAGATTGGCATTATATAGTGTATAGATGTTAATGTGCCTAGTCTTAATATTAAATTAAATTAAAATTGCATTGAATCTTCCTATTTGTCATCCTACGTGGCTTCCTACGTGTTGCTCATAGATAAATTCAACTCAACTTTTAATATATATATATATATATATATATATATATATATATATATATATATATATATATATATATATAATAGATAGTAGATACAGGCTATAATATGAACGGCTATTCTCCATTTCAAGACAAACAACTACTATTTTCACGTGTTTCATATTGTTTTTTGACAATGCTAGAGAAAATTGATATGGTAATAAAAATAATATTATTTCCGTCCTAAAAAAACTGCCTAATTTAATATTTTACGGTGTTTAATACATCATTTTGACTATCGATTTTTAAAATTCTATAATAGAAAAAAATTACAAAATTATATTATAATGAAATTATTTTTAAAATAAATTAATTAATGATAATTTTATATTGTAAATTAATATATATTTTATATTGTAAATTAATATATATTTTGATTAAATATTGGTCAAAGTTTATAAAGTTTGACCTTAAAAGTAAAAAATAAATAATATTTTTGGGATGGAGGGAGTAATAATAAAATAAAGTTCGTTGATGCCCTAAATGTTTTTATGAAGGGGAAATCTGGATTTCATTAATAAAACAACAAATACACTTACATTGAAAAACACATATGAATAATCGTACATCTAAAATATAGATATAAAATTTGACTTTCAAATAACTAAAATAAATCTTACTGATGTTTGACTCTGAAATCATGACAAACTTCTTATGTATAATTTTGATAACTCAATATCTTTGATATTGATGGAGGACCTCACAATCCATAGTAATTTGAAAGTCAATTTTTATCTATTATCTTAAAACACAACAATTAATCATAACTCTCATATAAAGAAGAGTAAAAAAAACCTCTTGTAAATGAAGAGATGAAAATTTTATTTGTAAAAATCTAAAATCCAACTGACAATTAATGTAAAAATTATTCAGAATGGACTTTATCATCAACAAAAATTATTGATAAAAGTGCCTCTCATATTGACACCCTATGTGTTTGATAAGTGACAGATCGAGAAAAATAAAAGTATGGGGTCCCTAAAAATTTAAAAGTAGACTCTTATAATTATTCAAATTTATATTGCCTATATATATTTTTTTTCTTCCCTAATTTAGTATGACAAACTAAGAAATTTTTGATTTGAGTGGGGTCCATGGACGACACTCCTTGTAATGTGGCTCTCCACTGGGTTTGATTGATAGTATTTTGGTATTTGGTTCATAGTGTACACATTTAAATCTTACTCTTTTCAATGAAATATTGAAGTGGGATGTGGGAAGAGTAGAGTAAAGAAAATAAAGATTTTGAAACGATACGTTTGAAAGAGTGAAAAGGAGTGAGATTCTTCTAGGACTGTGATAAAGTGGGAAGTAGATCTAACAATTGGGTCATTTGATTCGGGTTAAGTTCAATTTGGGTCAATTTCAGGCCGATTTCATTTGGGTCGGGTTCGGTTTCGATTTGGGTCAACTTCGCGTCGATTTCGTTCGAATCGAGTTCGGTTTCGGCTCGAGTTGATCTCGTTCGGGTCGAGTTCGGTTTCGGTTCGGGTCAACTTCAAGTCGATCTCGTTCGGGTCGGGTTCGGTTTCGATTAAGGTCAATTTCGGTTCGGTTCAACTTGGGGTCGATCTCGCTCAAGTCGGTTCGGGTTCGGTTTGGGTTAATTTCAGATCGTGTCAACTTCGGATGAAGTTAATTTTGGTCATTTTTTGTTAGGGTTAGGTCTATCGGTTCGGTAGGTTTCAGCGATGGTTTCGAGTAAGGTTTAGAAAACCATATAGAATAGTATCGAGTCTATCACTAGCTCTTGGTATTGATCCGCTTGAATAGGATTTGGAGTCGATCAAAAGTGTACCATTAAAAGTGTAAAAGTCCATCCCGAGAGACCTTATTAAAAAAAAAAATTGCAAAAAGTCATCTAATGTCGGTTGGGTCAAACTCGAATTTGAGTCGGTTTGGGTTCGAGTCACTTTTATTCCGGTTGAATCGGTTTGGTTCGGGTCATTTCTAGTTCGAGTCTTAATGGGGTCAATTATATTTTGGGTCGGTTTGGTTTCATATTGGGTCATTTTGGTTCGGGTTTGAATCGGATTCATCGATTTCGGGTCGGTTCGGTTTCGAGTCGGTTCACTTTCGGGTTTCGGGTCAAAAGCGATTCAACTGTTTCGGATGTCGGTTCGGTTTGGGTTTTGGGTCATTCGGTTCGACCTGTTCGATTCGGATCAATTTTGTCGAGTCTAATGGGAAGGGTTAGAAAATTGGGAATTTCTTATGCAAAGAACATGAACTTAATCCATTGGTATTCTTATCTATATAACTTATATTATTTAGAGATTACTCTTCATCAAGCCTCATCTACAATAAAACTTATATTCCGATCGTAGCAAGCACATTATCGTTGATGATCATTTCGTTCGTGAATGAGTCACCGATGGTGATCGATATGTTCCTACTAGTTTTCAGTTAGCGTGATATTTTTACTAAAGGGTTGTTTTCTTCTCAATTTTTGTTTCTTAAAGCCAATTTGTCCATTTGTTCACCTCTCGTACGCATTGAGGGAGTATAATAGAGGATAAGGGTTAACAATGTAATTTGTTTGTATATTTACTCCTATAAACATAGCCCCATGGCTTCTAGATTAGGTGAGTTGCACAAATCAATTTCTTCGCAATAATAGAGAAGGTAAGGTTAATTATACTCTAATCACATTATAATATGTTTCAAAGATTTTGAAAACCTTTTTTTAATTTAACAAGCTAACATAAAAAAAAAAGAAAAAGAAAAAAGGAACACCACGCATTTTTAGGTGGAAAATTCCTACACACTAGGATTAAACTTCTTACTATGCAAGAGTATTAATTAATTAATTTTATAATTAGTTATTTTTTAATTTTATTAATAATAAGTTAAAAGAATATAAATGGATATATTTTGAAGACTCGGACATCTGCTCAATATCTTTCCGAGTCATGCAAAAGGAATCGGTATAACGACGTCATTCTTATAGAGTTTTGATTCCAAGGCATTCTCTCGTGTCTTAGAAACTTACTTGAGTAAAATAGTATCTTCTCTAAGTGATTCGGCCCTCACTCATCTCTCGTTATCGCTTCTGGTTAGCGACTCGAAACCTGGTTCTTTATTCCGAGTCCACTCTCACTCGGAATCCGACTTGTGGTTATTTACTCTACTTGTTTGCATAGTCGCATTCGTAGTTCTTTTCGTACTTAGTCTATATCAAGTTTTTCCCTCTCCGATATTCGTTACGTAACTTGATTCTTTGCTTAAGACTAAGTCTTATGGAATTCTCGAGCATCATGGATTTTAGACTCGAAAATTCCATTTCTTTTCCGACTCGTATAATCTGTTGGTTAATTATCATGATTATTTTATTATCTCGTGTCTAACCTTGGACCAAAGTATTTTATACTTTGAAAACCAAAGTTGTTTTACTTTTGTAGGTTATCCAATCGAGGATATCTTTTCAAACTACAAAAGTAGCTCGGCTTCGTAACGTCAAATCACCAGCAGATATGGCTTTTCACCTTCCCCGCTCTAGTTCCGTAAGATTGTGTCGAAGTCGCTCGCTTCCATATCTCGGAAAAATGGAACGCTAAGCTCTAACGGTGGTTTCCACCTCATTTTTCAAGACACAACCGATGGTTTTGGGACTTCCAAGAGAGTTAAACCGTTGTTCAACGTTCATATTTCAACGGATACTTTCCGAGTGACTCGAAAGCTTCTACCAACGGTCACGTAAGACTCTCGGTCAGCAGATGAAGATAACGGCTACTCGCTTGGTTATCTATATATAGAAGCCACTTCACAAGACTTGGAGGTTGCCGAACATATTGTCTATACACTTACTTGATCAAAGTTATTGTATTTACTCTCAATCTTCAACTTACAACTCCCACTCTGTAATTCATTACTTTCGAGTTGTAAGGTCTTGTACTTAGTTACAAACTCTTCTTACATTCTTTGTAAGGTCCCTCGACTAAGCCGTAAAGGTTAACTCAGCTTAGTTGTCCCTAGCTGTAAGGGTTATCTCAGCTAGGAAGTACTAGATCGTATAAGGTAACTTCCGAGTCTAGGAAAATCTGTATAGAGTTGTCTAAGGGAGCAACTCGGGTCTCGTCAAGTTCACGGTATTTTGTGGACTCAAAATAGTGGATTTGACTTCGTGTCCTGGATTGACACGGGCCGTGGTTTTCTCGCCTCGAGAGGGTTTCCACGTAAAATCTCTCGTGTTCCTTTCTCGAGTTCATTCTAGACTCGCATGACCCTTAGTGCTCTTGCTTCTTCTCGTTTCATTGCTTTCGAGTCCAATCTTTTCGACTCGTTATTAGACTCGCATTCTGTCTTTGCCTCTTTCTCGCGCAAAAGAGTGTACTTTCGTAAAGAATCTTCTATCACCCTATTCACCCCCTCTAGGGTGACTCGGACTCTCCTTGAGCAAAACCTTCAATTGGTATCAGAGCCTAGCCTTTCGTAAAGGATCTAACAATCCAAAGGTCTAAAGATCGATGGCTCGTAACAATGGAGAGTTCGACGAAGGAAGATCTTCCAACAGGCCACCAAAATTCAAAGGTTCAAATTTCGGTCACCTGGAAGAAGCTTATGGAATGTTTCCTCATGGATCACGATGAAGAAGTATGGGAAATCATACAACAAGGAAACTACATTCCAACAAAGACAGATGAATTCGTAATCCTTCCAAAGACAAAGGCCGAGTTCACACCAGCAGGCAGCAGAAGTTCGTAAAGAACTTCAAAGCCATGAACATCCTCATGTGCGCCATAAGCTCGTAAGAATATAATCGAGTCTCCGCTCGTGACTCGCTAAAGAGGTATGGGATACCTTGGTCAACACCTACGAAGGTACAAGTCAGTGAGACAAGCTAAGATCAGCCAAGCATCTTCATAAATATGAGCTTTTCAAAATGGAGCCAGAGGAGAACATTACTCGATGTTCATTCGCTTCACCGAGATCACCAACAATCTCAAATCTCCGGGAAAGAAAATCTCCCATGAAGAAATGTGCCGGAAAATTCTCGTAAGCCTACCCAAAAACGATGGGGTCCTAAAGTGACTCGCCATAGAAGAGGCTCGTAACCTCTCACTCTTGAAGCCGACGAGCTCATCTGAAAGCTTCGACTCATGAGATACATCCGGAAGAAGAAGATGCCGAGGGTACTTCCAAAAGGAACATCGCGCTTAAAGCCTCGTAATCCAAAGAAGCAAGTCCGAGCTCCTCCGACTCGAAGATGATCCCATGGCACTCATTGCAAGAGGCTTCAAGAGAATGATGAAGCATAAAAGATGGGACAAAAGACCAAAAGAAGAATTCTACAAAAAGGACAAGAGAGACGTAAAAGGTAAGTTTTCGTCACCCTCAAAGTTATCTTTGTCTAAGAATTCTCGATGTTTTGAATGTGGCAAAGAAAGACCACATAGTCAAGGACTCGTCCAAAACGAAGAAGGGACAGAAGAAGAAAAAGGCCATGATGGCAACATGGAGTGATGAGGATTCATCTCGAAGACGACGAAGACTCGATGACTCGAAGTGTCTCGATGGCAATTTCGACTCGTAAGCCGAAAGAGAGTCGACTCGCACTCGCACAACGAGGAAACCGATCCTCAAGAGGTAATAAACTACTTCCTCAAATTTTCCAAAGTTGATTTAGCTAAATACATCTTTACTTTGGAAGAAAAGTCCAATTCCGATTCTTCTCATTTCAAAGAACAACTTGAGTCAATCTCGTCCGAGAGCATATCCTTGAAAAACGAATTAGAAAACCGAGGCTCACACTCGGAGAACTCAAGACAAGTGCTCAAACTAATGAGACCGAGTCCGAGTTACTCAGAAAGAAAATGAGCAACCGAAACGTAAGCTCATCGAGTCTCAAGATCTGGTTTTAAAGTTTACTCAAGGTCGAAGAACCTTGATATGCTCTTAGGATCACAATGTGTCTCTTTTAGAAAAGAAGGTCTTGGTTTCAACAAAGAGGAAGAATCTAATTCTTACTCGTAATTGTTCAAAAAGGATTCCGTAACCGTTAAGTTCAAAAAGGCCGAGCATGGTCCCATTCACGTAAATGAAAGGAGGACTAAACCTGCACCTATTTACAAAAGGAAACCATTTTCTCCTCGTTTCAAAAGGAAAGGTTTTTAAAAGGAAAGAGACACAGACTCGCCTCTCTCGAGAAGAAGACTCGTAATCGACTAAACCCAAAGTCATTCAAATCTGGGTTCCGAAGCACCTTCTTCCTCGTAAAAGGACCACAAGTAAGAAATGTTACCGGGTTCGTTAGAGGAAGTGAGAAGGGTTAGATTCTCTCTGCTTTGCAGGTCACTCGTAAAAGATCAAAAGGACATTGGTACCTGGACAACGGATGTTCTCGACATATGTCAGTGACCAAGGACTCTTTTCTCGAGCTGGAGTCATATAAAGGGGGAAAGGTGACTTTTGGAGATGACAAAGAAAGGTAAGATAGTGGGCATTGGGAAGATTGGAAATGGAAGCAATCTGGTGAGCCCAGCCTACCTTGTCAAAGGGCTAAAGTACAACCTACTTAGCATCTCCCAACTATGTGACAAAGGTCAAGAGGTAAAATTCACTCAATCCAAGTGCTACATCACAGATGAGATCACCAAAGAGGTAAAACTTTCAGGTAAGAGATCGTGTAATACCTACATCATCCCTCTTCTCGACCCAAGTCGAATTTATCCTCGTTTGAAAGCATCTCTTCAAGATGATTCTTGGACTTGGCATCGTAGATTAGGTCATATTAGCATGCATACTATCAAAAAGCTTGCATCTCATGGTCTCGGTTAGAGGATTGCCTAACCGTGCGTTTGAGAAGGATAAAATATGTGAAGCATGCACCGTAGGGAAACAAGTCAAATCTTCATTCAAATCTCTCAAGACAAGCTTCCACATCCAACGTTCTTGAATTACTACATATGGACCTATGTGGCGAAATTCCCGTGAAGAGTCTCTGAGGTAAATCTTACATACTTGTTATCATTGATGATTTTTCAAGATTTACCCGGGTGTGTTTTCTCAAGCATAAGAATGAAGCCTTCAAGGAGTTCAAGCAAGCTCTGTAGAAAGATTCAAGTGGAGTCCTGCACTCGGATTCAAAAGATTCGAACCGACCATGGAAGGGAGTTCGATTACTCGAATTCTCGTAGTTTTGTGACAAGAATGGAATTTCTCACAACTTCTCAAAGACCTGTAACTCCTCAGCAGTAATGGAGTAGTTGAGAGAAAGAACAGAACCCTTGAAGAGATAGCAAGGACAATGATGATTGAACACAACTTGCCCTACTATTTCTGGCGGAGGCAAGAAACACAGCCAACTACACTCTCAATCGATGCCTCATCGACCCATTCTCAAGAAAACACCTTATGAGCTCTACAAAGGGAGGAAGCCAAATATTTCCTATTTCGCATCTTTCTGATGTAAGTGCTTTGTCCACAACAATGGTAAGGATCATCCGACCAAGTTTGATGCTCTGGTCGACGAAGGTATTTTTCTAGGTTACTCCTCTCATAGCAAAGCTTATCGTATCTTTAATAAGCGAACTAACAAAGTGGAAGAAAGTATCCACGTAGTGTTTGATGAGCTTGAACAGAGAAACCAAGTGAATCTCGCATACTCGTAACCGAAGCTCGTAAAGGATGATGACGAAGATGAGTTCACAAAGACTCGAAGGAGACTACTCGTAACGAGGAGGCTCGTAATGAGACAGCTCAAGAGCTTGCTCGTAACGAGCAAGTCAATGAAGACGATCACTCGTAACAAGCTTCAAGATCAAGCTATTCAGCCCACAAACCCGGTGAATCAAAGAACCGGTAAAGCATTCAAATTTACTTCCAATCATCCCCAAGAAAATATTATTTCGATATCAACAAGTGGGGTAAGAACTCGTTCCTCTCTTCATAATCTATGTGCATTCACCGCATTCATTTCATTAATCGAACCTAAAAATGCACTAGAAGCCCTTAATGAACCCGAATGGGTAGAGGCCATGCAAGAAGAGCCGAATCAATTTGAAAGAAACCAAGTCTCGGACTCGACCAACCGACCTTCCGACCACCCAGCTATAGGAACCAAATGGGTTTTCAAGAACAAACTGGATGAGGGTGGAGTGGTAGTCGAAACAAGGCTAGACTTGTAGCTCAAGGTTACAATCAAGAAGAAGGAATTGATTGTGGGGAAACCTTTGCACCAAGTAGCTAGAATGAAGCCATTAGACTACTCGTTGGCATTTGCATCCCGCATGCATATTAAATTATATCAAATGGATGTTAAGTGTGCCTTTCTCAATGGTTTTATTGAAGAAGAAGTCTATGTCGAGCAACCTCCCGGTTTTGAAAACTCGTAATTTCCAAATCATGTTTTCAAACTTCAAAAGGCTCTATATGGTCTTAAGCAAGCCCCTAGAGCTTGGTATGAAAGACTCGAGCAGCCTTCTTGGTTCAAAATGATTTCAAAAGAGGTCAGATCGACAAGACTCTATTCATAAAGACCAAAGGGAAAGATTTTCTCATTGTTCAAATATATGTTGATGATATTATTTTCTGTGCTACTAATGAATTTCTCGTGCCGAGAATTTTCTCGAGTCGATGAGTCAAGAGTTCCAAATGAGTATGATGGGAGAACTCAACTTCTTCCTTGGGCTGCAAATCAAACAAGACAAAGATGGAATCTTTGTTCATCAATCGAAATACACCAAGGAACCGCCGAAGAAATATAAACTTCAAGATGCAAAGCACGCATCGACCCCTATGAGCAAGCAGAGATAAAGCTTGACTCGTATGAGACAGTAAAGCAAGAGATCGAAACTCTATCGAGGTATGATTGGATCACCGTTATATCTTACTTCAAGCGTACTGTATATAATGTTCAGTGTTTGCTTATGTGCACGATTTCAAGCTAATCCAAAAGAATCACATCTCACCGCGGTGAAGAGAGTATTCGGATATCTTGCAGTACTCGAATTTAGGACTCGTGGTATTCCGTAGACTCGTAACCGACTCGACCGGATACTCGCACGCAGTACTACGCAGGATATAAAGTTGATCGAAAGAGCACATCCGGAGCTTGCCAATTTCTGGGTCAATCCCTAATATCCTCGGCACTCAAAGAAGCAAAACTCAGTAGCTCTATCAACCGCGGAAGCTGAATACATTGCCGCTGGAGCTTGTTGCGCTCGGATCCTTTGGATAAAACAACACTTGAAGGATCTTGGATTATTTCTCAACTCGGCTCCAATCAAGTGTGACAATCAAAGCGCAATCGCATCACTAAGAATCCTGTCCAAAGACTCAAAAACAAAGCATATTGAGGTCAGTATCACTTCTTACGCGATCACTCGTAAAAGGGTGATATTACACTTGAGTTCATTCCTACTAATCTTCAATTAGCCGATATCTTTACTAAGCCTCTTGGTGAAGATCAATTCTGTTTTATTCTGAATGAGCTTGGTATGTTAAATGCTTAGTTTTGTGTTATGATTCTTGACTATTTCGTGCTATGTGCTTTCGTGTTTATAACCATTAGTTCAGCTTGACCACGTGATACTCGGGCCGATAGTTATTTCGTGTTTCGAGTCACTCGTAATTCTTTCCGAGTCAAACTCGCACGTAAGAGAAATTTGGACATCAAATTTTCTCGAAGCTATCTCTAGAACAATGGAGAGTTTCTGATTATAATTTCAAAATCTTTTTCTCTCTTTCTCGAGCGCCGCGATCGTATCATAACCGCAGATTTCAAACCGCCGATATCTCAACCGTTGAAGAAGAACCGTCACACCGGCATTAATGACCGATGGACAAGCCGAGTCGAACGGAGTTACATAACGGATAGTGAACGGGCGCGCGTATTCTCTATATATATCGACTATCCCTCTTCATCTCGATATTCTAAAACTCCTTCCCTCTCAAACGAAAATCTTCTCGCGGAAGTTTGCTACGTGAACAAGTGACCCTTGATCGTTCGCAAGTGTCGAAGAAGCTCTCTCTCTCTCTCTCTCTCTCTCTCGTAAGTTTTCGATCGCTTCTCTTCTCATTTTTCTTCTACCATTTTCGTTTTCTTCTCTTCTACACCTCCTTCTCTCTTTTCTTTCGAAAAGTTTCATCTTTTCATCTCTCACAATGCCTAAAAGAGGAAACCATCCCGACTTTCAGTGTTTCTTCATCCTCTAAGAAGCCTCGCACCAACAAGCCGTAAAGCTCAACCCCTTCTAAACCTCGTTGTCACCCAAGACCTTGCGCTGGACGACAAATTCTTCCCAACAACCAAATTCTCCTCGGTTGTCCAATATCCAAACCACCGGAGTCTACCCTTTCTTGTGTTTCAGCGAGTTCATCTATCCCGAACTCGTTTCGAAGTTTTATACTCATCTCACCCACTCCGAAAATGTTCTAACCTCTCGGGTTCGTAACATTACCGTTCATATCAACACCTCTCTCCTTCACCGACCGTTCAAAGTTTCTTCTCTCTTCTTGAACAAGAACCCTATTCCCTTCATCGAAGTCGCCGACGACTTCTTTGAAAAGTACGCTAAAGAATTCCCCGGGTCCGTAAAGAACTTTTCGTGACTCGCTTGAAGTCGAAGCCAGGCTTCGTGCTTTCGCCGATGAGAACCTTCTTCTCACAAAGATTCCAGCAAGGAGAACCCCAACTCCAAGCACCTCAAAGCCCTCTTCGATATCCCGGAGGGATACGAAGTCGACCTCTTCCCCTCCCTCATTGGAGCGTATGGCCGCCGTGCCAGCTCAACTCCAGAGCAAGAAGAACACCTCCCTTCCTTTCGGTGCTCTTCTCACCCTTGTCTTCAAACAATTCCAAGTTCCTCTTCCTCTCGACCCTAACGCGGTGTCCGAGGCGGCCATTGTGGTCGGCAAGAAGGAACTCCGGGGTACGGATACCAGAAACTAACCCCGGTGTCCGGGTTCACAACTCGTAGCCGAGGCCTCCTTCTCCACCTCGCACTCGTAAATCAACCCCTCTCCCTCTTCCCTCTTCACCTGGTGGTGCCTCCACCTCCAGTGCTTCCAAAACTCTCTCTCGCCCTCTTGTCCCCTCGTCTTCATGGACAAGATCACCTCTATGTCTTCCGAATTCGTAGACATGCTCGGGGTTTCAAGTTCTGTTCTTCGTGGTCCGACCATCAACCAAAAGACCTGGCCGCCCCAAATCCGAGAGCAGCAGCTCTCGTTCTCGAGATGAGAGAGCCGGTTAAGGAGCAGAAGGAGCTAGCCGAGCTCCTCCGAGAAAGAAGGTCCAAGGCGGCTCAGACCAGGATGACTCGTACAACTCCGAGGCGTCTTCGAGCCCGAGCCCGACCTCCTGGACAACGAGGAAGCCGAGGAAGAAGAGGAAGAAGCGGCAGATGCAGCGGAGGATGCCGAGGAACCCGCGGCCGAGGCAGCCCCTTCCGTAAAGGACGAAGAGGCCGTGGCACCGCGAGGGACAGCCTCGCTCCCCAAGCTCAAATTGTCAGTACTCAGCTCGACAGCCAGCCTCGAGTGGGTCGAAGATCTCGCTCCTCCAGCCGAGTCGCCCGGAGCAACCCCTCCAGCCCTCGAGGTCCCAAGGGAAGAACCCTCGATCCACTCTCTCCGGTCGCCCACTCGTAGCCGAGCCCCCGCGAACTATTCCGGCTTCTCCCTTCGCCGCGCTCAAGCACATCGTCAAGATCTTATCAGCGCCGGCGCACCTCCGCCTCCACTCGAAATCCCCTCCTTCCTAGTTGGAGCCATGCACCGAGTCACAATTCCTCGCTGTCTCCTGCACTTCGCTTCAAAATTTTCTTTTGTCCGCACAACTTATGTGTTTTACTTGTACTTTTCTCCCTTCTTTTTGTTTCTTGTTTTTGCTGAAAGGCAAGGGGGAGAAATGTAGTCGAAACTGGTTGTCTTGTTTAGGGGAGTTTATTCCCTTGTAATTTTTTTTAATGAATTGATGCATTTCATTATTAATTTCGAGTTCTTTATTTTCTCGAGTTAATGAGTTAAAGCATACTTTATATTGCTCGATATATTGTATATTGCTCGATCTATTCAATATGCCTTACTCTTGAACAAACTACTCGTAATCAATCTATTTTTCTCTAACAAAGTTTCGTTTAAGTATGGAATGCCTTTCATCAAAAAGGGGAGATTGAAGACTCGTACACCGCTCAATATCTTTCCGAGTCATGCAAAAGGAATCGTGTATAACGATGTCATTCTTATAGAGTTTTGATTCCAAGGCATTCTCTCGTGTCTTAGAAACTTACTTGAGTAAAATAGTATCTTCTCTAAGTGATTCGGCCCTCACTCATCTCTCGTTATCGCTTTTCGGTTAGCGACTCGTAAAACCGGTTCTTTATTCCGAGTCCACTCTCACTCGTGAATCTGACTTGTGGTTATTTACTCTATTGTTTGCATAGTCAGCATTCGTAGTTCTTTTCGTACTTAGTCTATATCAAGTTTTTCCTCTCTCGATATTCGTTACGTAACTTGATTCTTTGCTTAAGACTAAGTCTTATGGAATTCTCGAGCATCATGGATTTTAGACTCGTAAAATTCCATTTCTTTTCCGACTCGTATAATCTGTTGGTTAATTATCATGATTATTTTATTATCTCGTGTCTAACCTTGGACCAAAGTATTTTATACTTTGAAAACCAAAGTTGTTTTACTTTTGTAGGTTATCCAATCGAGGATATCTTTTCAAACTACAAAAGTAGCTGGCTTCGTAACGTCAAATCACCAAGCAGATATGGCTTTTCACCTTCCCTCGCTTTAGTTCCGTAAGATTGTGTCGAAGTCGTCTCGCTTCCATATCTCGGAAAAATGGAACGCCAAGCCTAATGGTGGTTTCCACCTCATTTTTCAAGACACAACCGATGGTTTTGGGACTTCCAAGAGAGTTAAACCGTTGTTCAACGTTCATATTTCAACTGGATACTTTCGAGTGACTCGTAAAGCTTCTACCAACGGTCACGTAAGACTCTCGGTCAGCAGATGAAGATAACGGCTACTCGCTTGGTTATCTATATATAGAAGCCACTTCACAAGACTTGAAGGTTGCCGAACATATTGTCTATACACTTACTTGATCAAAGTTATTGTATTTACTCTCAATCTTCAACTTACAACTCCCACTCTGTAATTCATTACTTTCCGAGTTGTAAGGTCTTGTACTTAGTTACAAACTCTTCTTACATTCTTTGTAAGGTCCCTTGACTAAGCTATAAAGGTTAACTCAGCTTAGTTGTCCCTAGCCGTAAGGGTTATCTCAGCTAGGAAGTACTAGATCGTATAAGGTAACTTCGAGTCTAGGAAAATCTGTATAGAGTTGTCTAAGGGAGCAACTCGGGTTCTCGTCAAGTTCACGGTATTTTGTGGACTCAAAATAGTGGATTTGACTTCGTGTCCGGATTGACACGGCCGTGGTTCTCGCCCAGGAGGGTTTCCACGTAAAATCTCTCGTGTTCCTTTTCTGAGTTCATTCTAGACTCGACATGCCTTAGTGCTCTTGCTTCTTCCGTTTCATTGCTTTCGAGTCCAATCTTTTCGACTCGTTATTAGACTCGCATTCTGTCTTTGCCTCTTTTCGCGCAAAAGAGTGTACTTTCGTAAAGAATCTTCTATCACCCTATTCACCCCCTCTAGGGTGACTCGAGACTCTCCTTGAGCAAAACCTTCATATTTTTTAAATGGTTAAAATAAAAATATTTTTTAAATTTTTTATAACTTATTCTCGATAATTTGTTGTTATTATTTATATGTATTCAACTCATTCCTGTTTGTAGATTTAAACTTTAAAATTCTAATTTCTTTTGAAAAAAATGGCCATAAGGTAAAAACAATATTATATCTAAATTTACAATATTACACAATATTATTCACAAAATTAAAATAAATTAGTTTTAGAAATATACAAATCCAACATAATAAACATGTGCACTACTATAGGAACCATTTTTAACTATGGTTAAAAACGACATTTAACTATGATTAAGCGGTGTCGTGTATTCGGGCGTCGTTTTATGTACCACCTTTGACAACGGTTCAAAATCGTAGTAAAGAGATCACCTATGACGACGGTTCTTCAAGAGAACCGTCATCATAAATACGAGGAGAGACGTTTCGGGAACGCAATAGTAGAACATAATCAACAAGATATGAACATAAAATTGCTCAAATAACGTAAAGAGTCTCCTGTTTCCAATTCATATTACACAGCAAAATCAAGCCTAGATTCTAACACTAGAATAGATTTGAACACTACAAAGACAAACTAAGAAAAACAATCCAATCTAAAGA